>JABXWE010027712.1:0-16967 GCA_014611495.1 Limonius californicus
TTCTGTTTTAATACGAGCTTGAGAGAAATTAGGAAAATAATTTTGTTTTACAGGACATTGGTTTGCAGTGTGGTTATATCCATGGCATTTATAACATTTAATTCCGGAGGTATTAAAAAATTTCTTAAAGTTTACAGGATGAATTTTTGTCTGCGCCTTCCCTGTTTTAGAAGACCTTTCCTCTTCCTCGGCGACCGTAACCGCTTCGGTAAGAGTATTTAAACGACTAGCTTTGATAATTAATTTGATAGGCTCCCGTAACCCTTCTTGAAAAGCTCGAAGAGCAGATTTTGAATTTAATTTTTCGATAATTTCTGCAGATTCTTCACCTGCAGATTCTTCACCTTCTCTTTCTATACAAACATCGTTCAGATCTACCATCAATTTTTGAATTCTATTAGCAAAACTTCTAATGTCTTCATTATAATTTTGTTTACATGATAACAATTCCGCTTGGACTTGCGCAATTGTACGCTTTTCCTCAAAATTGTCTTTTAAAGTCTTTTTCATATCTTCCCAAGATTCAATTTTTTTATACTTAATTGCGTTATACGCTGCACCAGAAATTTTTGATTTAGCTATAAAAATAAATGTCGAAATTTCGGTAGCTGCTTCCAACGGAGCTGCTATAGCATCGCAACATGCTAAAAATTTATGTAATTGATCTTTATCTCCAGAAAACTCAGGTATTAATTTTAATGCTACTTCAACTTGTACTTTTTTGCTTGCCATCGTTTTGTTCAGAGAGAAATTACCACACAATTAGTACAGAAATGCAATTATAATCAACAAGTTACATGTATAATGCGTGAAATCGTAACGACAAAATAAATTAAGAAAATTTTAGTTGAAATTTATAAACAGATTAAAAAATAATAAACAATATTCCTTGACGGTAGTAAAACACTTACATTTGTGGAGTTACCGCACACACAACACAACACAAGAACTAAGCGACGGTAGTCGACCTGGGGAACGTAATTGACTGAACCTGGGTGGAACTCCTGGACGCCTCGCTGCAGTACGGGGACGTAGAGCTCGACCGAATCTTCTTAAACTGGCTGGACTATTCTGGAACCGGTGCCCTTGGGTTCGGAATCCAATTCACAGCAAGTGGTAGAAACGGAAACCTCTTCTTCAGCCTCGGCGATAATTAGTTTGAAACTAACTTTATAACTTTTTACACCTTTTTACACTTGACACCAACTTTATATGGTGAATTATTTGATGATTTTTAATTTCTATTTGTTTACACCTGACACCAACTTTACTTTTTATAATTTTTACACCTGACACCAACTTTATATGGTGAATTATTATATGATTTTAATTTCTATTTGTTCACACCTGACACCAACTTTATATGTTGTGGGCCTATACCAAGTTTGGCAAAGATAGGTAGGTACAACATAAAAATAAAACACAAGTTTCGAAACCACCGCTTGTTTATTGTTGTATTGTCTGTCGTACTCTAATTTACAAAACACTACATTTCGATAAGGTTAGTTCATCCCTACCATTAATTAACCAATCACATTTATTACCAAGTACATGCATAAAAAAAGTAACAATTAACAAAATCATAAATACATTTATGACAGCGCTTGTACTCGCTGCAGGGTAAACGCAATTTTACATGAATAGCGTAATATAAGCTATCAACGCATATTCTGCATTGGTATTAAAATATTGTACAATAAGTAAATAAAGGTTAAAGACTTCTCTACAGGAAGTTTAACATATTGTGCAATTAGCATTAATAAAAGGTTGACGACTTCTCAACATTACTAAGCTGGTATGTTTTTTGATCACAAAGGAATAGTCTACCATTAATTTATGAAATAGAGACAAACGTTCAACCAACAATGCTATTTATAAGTGTTGAAGAAATTATAAGATTCTGTTCGAAGGAAATGATCCAAATTGTGGACTATTCATGAAGACAATGCGCCCACTGCCCAAAAAAGCGATTACACATCATCCTGCCTATTTACCTGACTTAACTTCCTATGATTTCTGGCTATTTCCAAAATTAGAAGCTGTGCTGAAGTAACGAGGATTTTTAATATAACTAATAGTCAACAGAGTGTGGAGCAGGTACTCCACAGTATTCCGGAAAACGCTTTCCTGGCCCGCTTCCCGAAATGGGAACGTCGTTTATATCTGTGTATAGACGCATAAGGGGAGTACTTTGAAGGTCTCAAATTAGGTTACAATTTGGATGTAGTCTGATAAAATAGATATTAACATGTGCATTTTTAAAATTATTTTTATAAAATCCATCATTTATCCTGAAAAACGAATTAATTCTTTTATATTATAGGAAGCCGCTTAAAGTAACTGTGTCGTTATACAAAAAAAAACATTGCAAGTAATGCCCCACACTAAAGATGCAATTTCTAAAAATATAATTTTTATTTGTAATTTGTAACAATTGTTTAATGCCAGTAGATAAGTCTAAAAATGTTATTGATTTCAACTATACATACAAGCAACAGCCTACTACAATGTAAGCAGAAATACTTGTTATATTACATTCCATGCCACTCAATGTGATCACATCCAAACTCGGTGCTTTTGATAATAATAATGATAAATGGTGCAACATCCGTTGCAGTAAAGTGTTGCATTAGTGAACCAGAGGTTCAATGCACATTCCACTTGAGCGTCTTTCGTAGTGTGAATTCTTTTAGTTTCTTGACATTTTTTTGCAGGGTTATCTATTTAAACCTTTTTTTTAAATTTGTTCCAAACTGGTTTTGTTTGAAATAAAACATTCATTCAGGCGCTTACATTTTGCAACATTTTACGTTCAACTCTCATAAGGATTACATAATGCATAACAGCATGTACTACACTCTCATCGTGAAACGCTCTATATTTTTTTTCTTTTCACTAAGATCACGTCCCATTTTTATGTCAGCCACTTCAAAGGATTAAATTAGAACTGAGTTAGCTGCTGCCAGTCAACCTACAGGCTATTAACTTATAAGAGAGTAAGAGGTCCGATACCACTCGAGATTGAAAATGTAAACAAATAAGCGTATGCAAATAAAGATATTGCTCATGAATGAAAACAATTCTAAGAAAAAATTGATAACGTAAACCGAAGTCATGATTACTATAAACGATGTTTTACCTATGGAGTCGTATACGTCCGGCCTGTTCTTTGTGAATGTGATAGCAATACCGGAATGGTAACATAATCTATGATTCCAATAAACAGCGTGCACTGTACTTTAAATAACAAAGACAGCATACTTATTCGTCTGAGGAGATTTGCCTTGCATATTATTCATGCATGAAGTTCCGGAAGATCATGTTCCTCCTGGCACACTTACACAAAACGCTGGATGATTGATGTCAAATGAAAAACTAACAAACTATTTGTATTGAAATGGCAACCCAGAAACTCAGTTTCAAACAAGCAACAAAGCATTTTCTAAACATTCCTTAACCTAGCAACAATGGTACTAATTGTTGCTCATTATGCACAAACGTTTGTCTGATGGTTTATCTCTACATCAAGTGCGCTTTTACCCTGACATTTGCTGTCATCCGTTTTTCAAATTCACTGAAGCGAATTTCATTATGCGAATCGATTTCTCAGCATCTTATTTTGCAACAAAATTAAATTTCACACCCAAATAAATTCGCAGACTTCGCGGCTGAATCGTTCCCAGAGTTTCGAGATTATATTAACGCTGATGTTTCTTCCTGACGAGTGTCGTTATGTAATTATAATATTCAGCTTGCTGTTCGAAAAAGGAATACTATCTGAGACAAATGGTATAGAACTGGTTCCAATTACCGGAGGTAGAGATGTAAATATAATGGAATACAATTATATAGCCTCTATTAGTTATCGTGGTTGGCATATTTGCTCTGCTACTATTTTAGAACGAACCTGGCTATTAACACCAGCACATTGTGTGATCAAATACAAACCTGAACAGTTGGAAATCGTAGCTGGACTTACGAACTTACTGGCACCAAAACAACATACCGTACAGAAATCGAAAGTTGCCAAAATTATTATACACGAACGATATCGGGTGGCTTCTGTATTTCACGACTTGGCTCTACTGAAAACCAAAAATCGTCTGCGGTATTCATTTGACGTAGGCAAAGCGAAGATATCAAACGTATATGACAACCATATTAACCAATATTTCGTGGCTTGCACAGTTTTAGGTTGGAGTTCACTACGAAACACAGCTGTAATCGCAGGAATTCCCTATCTCAAGCCTAAAGTAATGAAGTCAAACTCCCTGACTTATATTGAACTGTATTTACTTCCCGACACGTTATGTTTGAGGGACTTTCACGTGCATTTTTCAAACAGTTTAATCTGTGTAGGAGCTTTGGATAATTTTTACCTTAGATGTCCATCTGATTTAGGAAGCCCTCTTATTTGCAAAAACATGGTGGCAGCTATTCCCACTTGGAATAAAAACTGCAACGTGATCCTCTTCACAAGAACCGATTATTATTCTGGTTGGATTCGAAATAAAACCAACACACCTGAATTGGCAAAAAATATAACAATGCCTAGATTTAAGTCACTACATGGACGATCCTCAAAGGTGAAAAATAATCCATGGTGGCTTATTTTAATTAATGTGATTGCTATTTTGTGGTCGTATTTAATTTTAATAATATTTTCAATTTTGTAAATCATTCTTCTTTCTTGTATTTTTTAATATAAGCTTTCTATTATGAAAAATATTTCAACAACCTAATTTAGGCACCGAAACTATTTTGTAGAGTAGAAGTTATTATAATGTATAACAAAATAAACGTTTCAATGCCCGATAGTTTTTAAAAAATAACTTCGTAACATTATTAAACGTAAGTTGGAGGGTTATCTGAACCAGCAAACTATACAGGACATTGTTTTCGGAGATCCTCAGCATCATTATTGACAGATGCAGGGGCAGATATGCATACTTTCAAGCGTCATGGAGGCTGGAAGTCTGACAGTGTTGCAGAGGGATATGTTGTAACATCAGTAGAAAATAAGAAAATAATTGCAACGAAAAAAATGGGCTCTTCAGTTACTGTGGGTTCAACTAGTAACGCCATGGTGCAAGAATCCAGCTTTAACTTGGGAACAGCCTCTGGAGTTAATTTTGAAAAAGTTTCAAACTGTGTAATTTATATTAATAAATAATTGTAAACATTTTTTGTAAAATTTACAATCTTTACCGCATTAGTGCTTTAAAGAGATTTATTACCGCACTAGTGCGGTAAAAACTGTCATTAAGACACTAAAAAAATTCTGAAATATAGCACATTGCAGAATGAAAGGAGATAGAGTCTATAAATTTAGTTTGCAGACGAGTATGGGAACGATATACTATTCAGGATGTTCTACCAATTAAATGCATTTATCGACGTTTCGAAATTAACTTTCCAGACCACAAAAAGGGCGATGTTACAGTTACTGATAATTATTGATCCTGTTTCTGTTACCATAGATATCCAAGATATTTGAGCAACTCAATAAATCAGATAAGAAATTCATCTTCTTCTTCTTCATTATGCAGCCCCTATCGTCCATCCTTGGACATAGGCCTTCCCTAGCACTTTCCAATCTTGACTGTTCTCAGCAACTGGACCCACTTTGAGCCTTTCGTCCTTTTGGTATCTTCGATACATCTTAGATTTGGTCTACCTCTTTTCCTTTTTCCCTCCCATGGTAGACATTGCATTAATCCTTTTTGTTCATTTTTCTTCGTACATTCTCCCTTCATGTGCAGTCCATCTCCATGTTTGTTTTCCTATTCTCAGCGGACGTAACACCTTCCTATTTGCTAGAGCAGTCAGTAACGACTCGTCTAGATCCTTGGTTATAATTGGCTAGAATATTTGTTATAATAGTTTGTATAAAGTAACGATATCTTCTATTACTGTCCTTTTTCTAATCCATGTATGTATTTCTCTTTCGATTCCTTAAAAGATATTCCCAGCATTATCCTTTTCGGATAAGAAACTACTTTAAAACAAACAACCTCTTTTAATAATCATCTGTGTGACGTTGTACAAAGTGCTTTTCAGCTGCAGTTTGTAGTATGAGATACATTTTAGGTAGCTTTGACAATAAAAAATACGACCAGACGGAAGCCTTTGAGATCGTAGCACATGTTCTATTAAATATGTTGATCTGAATAATACCGGGTAATTTACGGGAGTGTACGAGGCTACCATTCCAAAAATAGGCAACCCAAAATACACATCACAAGGTACTGCGATATGTACATTTTTATTGATGGTATTACGAATCAGAAGTACCGGTTTGGTATGCTTGGCAGTTCTCATTCAGCAAGGGTTGACTTGTGCATGATACTGACAAGTATGTTTGTTAACAGTACAGTTCTTAGTAAAACATACTTCATCACCGAACAGAACGTTATTTACAAAGTTATCGGCAAGTATCACCTTAAAAAATCATTTTCTTTGAGATCCTGAACAAAAGTTACAATGTATATATGAAACTGATTTTCTCTAATGGTTTTTGAAACTGGAAGCTGACTAACTGCTAGCTGCCTTGAGAGTTATTTGACTAACATATGGACTTTCAGAAATAGCTTCAATTATCGCAATTTCATGTAATTCGCTTGAACCTATTCTGTTGTTACCTGCTTTAAGTGGTAATCAATTGCCCTTAGTTCTGCTTCCAACTTCCGAAAGATTTCATCAGTAGAGTACCTTCAGTTAGGATATCTGACCATATATTTTTACACTGTCGAAGCATTTCTATGATATCGCCAACAATTAAGATCGTGTCACGTGGTTCTTATTATTCAAACTTGTTTTGTTTACTGGTTACACTTGAACCAGTAAACTGTCAAGCATATCAAACATAACACCGTCAATAATAATTTAGATATCGCAGTACCTTGTGATAAGAATTTAGGGTTAGCTATTTTAGGAATCATAAACTCGTACTCTTTTGGGAATCACTCTGTATAAACACAGGATGTAACAAGTAACACCTAATCAGTTTGTCACTAAACAAATGAATTGCGTATGGGAAATGATTGCGGGGAGACCCGAAGGCAGTTCCACACCCTGCTGCCACTTTAATCCTATTTGGGGTAGTTAGTAACGTGGCACACTAAGTGAGTGAAGATTTCGGTCCCCCATCCAAGTAGACACCGCGCGGGTCGTTCCTTAACTTTGAATCCTGTTTGACCAGTACTCGCACTTGTCCACCACGCTGCTTCCCCAGTTATAATAATAAATTGACAACCGGTTTCCAGTAAAAATTGATGTGCCACAAGATCTCACCAGGGACCCCTGCTATTGGTAATTATATATTAATGGCCTTAGTCTAAATTACTCTAATATAAATATTTATTTCTATGCTGACTATTTTAATTTTACACACCAAGCGAAAGGTCTAATAAGAAACAATTAGGAATAACTGCCAAAACAAACTTTTTCTTCTGTTTCTGTTGTAGATGAAATAATAATAATGAATTATTAATTATTAAATTCAATATTCAATGGTAAATATTAAATATATACAGCGTTGCCACCTTTTGAGAACTGGCCGTGAGGAAAAAAAGAAGAGAATGTCATATTTTCCATATAGAGTCTAAAATATTAAATCCATATAAATCCGAAATACTTTCATACAGAGTTGTTGCTCTACACTTTTTTATTATGTAATTAAAATATGTTCATCATATACGATAAGGAGTCTAACGAAAGAGTATATTCAAATTTAATAAATTCTAGTGTGAGTCTAGATTCAGTATGGCTCGCAGTAATAACCTTCCAGTGTTAAAACACATTGAAACACCCTGTAGGCGTAAACAAAATCAATGCGTTAAAAAATTAATATTAAATATAGCTTTTGATTTATATTTTGGGTTGCATAATTTTTGGAATAGAAGGCTCATACTCTCTCGTGAATCATCCTGCCTAAGCAGAGAATGTTACACATTAATCAAATCACATCGCGTATAATAATAAATTGACAATAGGCTACCAGTAAAACTGAATGTGCCACAAGGATCTATCCTGTGACCCCTGTTGTTATATACAGGGTGGGCCAATGAAAACGAAACAGACCCGATTTTTATCGTCATTTTTTAAATAATCGCTCGGACCATCAATTTTTGTTTTGAGGGGGAAACTTTTTGCGTTTATTTTCAACCTCGTCACTTCAACCTTCTACGGGTGGTGAGCTTCATTCCTAAAATTTTAAATGGGAAAGGGGGTCGATGTGATACATAATTTTAAAGGGCATTAAAGTCTCGTTTTAACGCCAAAACTCTGATCAGTAGTTTTCGGGAAAATGCCTTTTAAAGATAGTAACCCGCCAAAAACCAGTAATTCATGAAGCTATGGAAGTAGCACTTTTGGGTCACATCCATCTCGATCCTACTTCAGGTACCCGTAAGTTGACAACAATTGCTGTCATATCCCGTGCTAGCATTCAAAGAGTTTTAAAAGCCCATAAATTCCAACCGTACAAAATCCACCTTGTCCAAGAATTAAACGAAGATTACTTTGATAGACGTTTGGATTTTTGCGAGGGTATGAGTGAAAGAATAATTAATAACCCAAATTTGCTTTTTAACATTTGTTTTTCGGATGAGTATTCGTTTTTTGTGAACGGGATTATTAATCGCTATAATTGTCACTGTAGGGCCGCTGAAAACCCACACATATTCCATAAAGTTCACACTCAATCCTCAAAAATTAAACGTGTGCGCTGGAATTTATGGCGATCGCGTTGTTGGTCCTTTTTTTCTACCAGGAAATCTAACAGGACAAATGTATTTGGATTTAATACGATATCATGCAGATCCAGCAATTATTGAAATTATGCAACAAAATGACCGTTACAATGTGAATGAGTTGATGTTTCAACAAGGCGGAGCACCTCCACACTATACTTCTATGCTGTTCGTCAGTATCTGGACGAAACATTTCCTGGTAGATGGATTGGTCGAAGAGGAGCAGTGGAGTGGCCTGAGAGGTCACCAGACTTTAACCTTTAGACTTCTTCCTGTGAGGCCACAAAAAAAATTTATAATACTCAGTCAGAATCCCTAAATGATTTGCGTCAACGGATCAACAACGAATGCCGGTAAATTACCCCAGAAATGCTTCAAAACGTCCAAAACCGTTTTCAACAAAACCTGTACTATTGTATGGATGGCGGGTCTTTAAAAGGCATTTTCTCGAAAACTACTGATCCGCATTTGAAAAACTAGGAAGCGTTAAAACGAGAATTTAATAGTCTTTAAAATGATGTATCACTCAACCCCCTTCCCTAGTTAAATTTTTTGAGGTGAAGCTCACCACCCCTAGGAGGTTAAAGTGACAGGTTGAAAATAAAGGCAAGAAGATTCCCCCTCAAAATAAAAATTAATCGGTAGAGCGATTTTTTTTTAAATGACGATGAATATGAAAAATCGCGTCCATTTCGTTTTCATTGGCCCACCCTGTATTAATGACCATATTATAAAGTTTTATTTGTATGCTGACTATTTTAATTTTATACATCAAGGCAGAACACTCAACAACTATAACAAGATACCATCAGGTACCACTGCCAAAACTATCTCTTAATAATACTAAAACAAGCACATGATAATATAGAAACATACTAAATTCCAACATATATACAGGGTGACATAATGGTGCGATTTTGTTCCCTAGTGTCTTTATTATAGCAGCGTAGAGAAAACTTTAAATACAAAAGTTGTTTGCCTGATTACTGTGCATAACGTAAAATTATTGCTGATTACAGGGTGTTTGTTTTAGTGGGATAATGGACAACTTCTTTATTTTAAATAGGACATCCTGTATATTAGTACATTTTTTACCTTTATAACGATATAAGCTTTTAGGTATCTATCACTAATGGTTTCGATAATAATTAACATTTCCTTAAATTTTGAAAAAATGACGGTCTGTCTTTAACAGTTAATATCTAAGGAACGTCATATAATTTTTCAAAATTAATATGCAGTTTACACGAACCCATTTTCAGATAAATGTCGTAGGTACTGTTTAGATTTTAAATATCTTATACAAGATGTTCCTAATTTAGAACCACGTTCAATAAAATGCAACTCCTAATATCTTTTTTTAACACCCTGTATATAATTGCATTTTCGAACTTGTCGTTCAATGACCTTTAAAATTATGTGCACTTATATGATTTGCGTTTTTCGTTTTAAAAATATTTGGGAATTATTAAATAGTTATAGAAAAAAAAAACAGAAAAGTTGGTAATAAGATGTGATTTTATATTGGTTTAAAAAAAATATATTAATGAATACATGTGTTCATGACAATAGTACTCCCAATATTAATTGAAATTTCGGACTTGTCAAAGATAATTTTATTTTAGATTTTTAGAATGGCACGGAATGGGGTAGAAAGTACCCTTGGTGTACAATTAAGCCAAAGTGCGCCTTTGTCGACCCTCAACAGTTTTTGCACATCTGGCTGCCATAATTTTCACCGGATCTGGGACAGGGTTAACAAAGGTTCCGACATTGTCGTCGAAATAGTTTTTAGTTCCCTTCAGGATTCTGACCACTGCGATGCGCTTTTCGCTCGGCTGGCAAAATTTTGTCATAGACTCAACAAATTATACAAAATGATGTAATTACATCATTCGTATTACTCCATTATAAGGATACATTTATTATTTTCTACAATGACCTGTTTGAAAATAAAATTCGTTAATAATTAATAGTGCATTTATTTTTACAAGTACTATTGTGCATGCTGGCACATCAGCATCGCGCTTTCATTAATAAAGCGCAACTCAAAACAATAGGATTTTATAAAAGTTGAGTTATTTATTGACATTTTAAACTACAAATGCTTGTAAATGCAGACAAACTACAGGTTGGTCCTTACCCGACAATGCTGGGTGTAGCTCCCAAATGAAGACACGGTCTAAGCCGAAAGTAAATTGTAATACTGACAGTTCGAGAAACCGCGAAAGCCTCAAAGAATATAGGATATACCTTCTCAGCACTATTGATTAATGTATGTAGGTATATGTACTTAGCATTATGAGCAAAGACGATCAAGAACCACATTTAAAATTATAGCAAGTTCTCTATATGTCAGCCAATTTCTTGAACACGCAAATTTAATCAAAGCATATAGGAATCGTTCACACTTGTTAACATTGCAAGTGTTGTCCCTAAAAGCATGTTGAATTCGTATTCGCATATCTTCTCTCCTCGTAGGAGGAATTCTGTAAACTCTATCTTTTACAAACCCCCAGTATTCAAACAAATAACTTCTGTTTTTAAAGTTTTCTCCAAGCTACTATAATAAAGACATTAGGAAACACAATCACACTATTAAGTCACCCTGTATAAAAACATCGAATACTATACCATTAACGAGCACAATACAGTATAACCAAAAATTTAAATTCTAAATCCAATTATTTAATATGATTTCTCCACAAAATATCAATAAAAGTTACAATAATATGAATTAAAATGCAAATATGACATTCATTAAACAACCATGAACTATTTCTGTAAACCACAAGGGATTTTGAAACCCAATCACTGTAAGTCTTGTCGAAGCTTTCTGCAAAATATGGAAGTAATAATGTTACATTTCTGTAGCATTCACTTTCAAAATCATTTGGAACTCCTTGTCGAAGCGGTCTTGGATCTACAAGCATCCCTTGTAGTTTTTGATTGCATATAATTGGTGCCCCGATATCGAAGGAGCAAGGTTCGAATTCTTCACCTTCTGCAGGTAGAATACAAAGTGTTGTTTTTACAATTGGTCTGCTGGGTAATATAGTGCTAGTAAATAATCGTTTACAGTTTTTCCAGTACTCAGCCATTACTTCTACTTCATAGACACCACCTTGCATGTCCCACGCACCAGTCCTCGAAAACGTATTACTTTGTTTAAATGGATATTTATTTGGAGTAGTAAAACTATACAAATAACAAATGGTGTTTGTGCTTATAGGGTTTTTCGCATATGTAATGTTTGATCCAGTTGTTAACTGACTATCTAATTGCAATAGCGTAAAAAGTTTGTAATTTACGATTTTAACAATTTTTTTTCTGTTATCACTGGGTAACTGCTTCTTTGTAAATTTGTTCACAATGATACTAATAAACCATTCTCTTTGAACAAAGCATTCCTTAACAGTAATTACAAAATAGGAAGTAAGTTTTGCGCAAGTGCAGAATGTTAATATATCAGGCATTTTTATATCATCAATTCCTAAGTCCTTGGGGCGATAGATTGCGCACACGTAGGTTACTTTACCAGTTACGTCTATGAATCTGGAAGCCACAACTGCACATACAATATGAACTTTTAGAAGTACTGTAAGAAATATGACAAAGATAATTCCTTGCGTTTGAGTTTTAAAAACTGTCATTTTGACAGACCTTAACATGTATTTGTCTAAAAAGTCTCCGATAGTTGTCAGGCGGTATAAACTTACCCCTAAGATAAATCTACCCGATAGCGTTGTTGTGTCTTTCAATACAACTTATCCTGTTGGTTAACTATCGGCCAAATTCTTACTGGTTAACTACCACTGGGTCTAAAGAAAGTGAAGCAAGTTCAGTAAAATGGTGTGCCGGGTATAGAGCATTATCCAGTAATCCACCAGTAAGTTAAACAAAGATACCTATATTTTGTTAAAAAAATGCCGGGGGGCTATGAAGGACGTCACTCAAAGTCACAGGGTTACACATACAATTGCAAATTTAAATCCTATATTTTACTACCAACTACGACAAGTGACGTCCTTCACAGCCTACCCCCACGGCGTTAAATATAGATATCTTTGTTTAACACACTGATTTTAAGATAATGCTTTCCTTTCCGCACACCATTGCTCGGAACTTGCCACTCATTCTTTAGACCCAGTGGTAGTTAATCAGTAAGAATTTGTCCGATACCTAACCAATAGGATAAGTTGTATTGAAAGACGCAACAACGCTGCCGGGTACGTTTATCCTAGGGGTTAGTTTATACCGCCTGGCAACTATCGGAGACTTTTATCGGAACATTGAAAGACCGGCCCTAAATAGTAAAATTTCATTCTACCTACATTACCGAGATCCAACATAACTCCTTTAAATAAACTATAAGGAAATTAACTTCTGATAGTATATAATACATCTTTTACTGCCAACAATGTATAATGTGTTGGAGTGCTTACTTTTAAGAGGAGCTAGACTGAAAATATAAAATACCTACACTATAACTACCTTGTGACCTTGTCTAAACAAATTGGCATCGCCTGACGATCGTGCTGGAGGGCGCTGGCGTAGGGGAAGTTCACTTCTTAGAAGGAAACGTAATGGTAAGCAGTCTACTACCTGCTTTAAAAACATTTACTATTATTATTATTAAAACATACATTTACTACAGCCTGGCTCCAACATATTCTCAAAGCGGAACAAATGTGTTTACGCAGATAGTAAGGGATTCCCGTATCAAGTGGACGAATTTTATCGAAAGGACGTCGTTAACTGCATTCCTCGATCATGCACGCTCATCAGGCGACGACAATATCTATATTGAATAAACAGCAGTAATCGTGGTTAGTCATCCTAATATTTGGCGTTTGTTAGCTTCTAACATTCAATTTTATGGAAATATGAATTATTGTTTGAAGTTGTCAATAATTAAATTAAAACCGTATTATGAAAACCACTGGGAAGCAAACGGAACAAATTTGGCACTACAATATGTAGCTAAAATATCAAAGCTCTAACTTAAGGCATTTTATGTTTTTTAAAGTATTTTTTCAAAATAAACATGAACTCATGAAAAATGTTTGAGAATACCATTTCCTTTCGAACATTTTGTAGTGCAATACATATGGTGACTGTTGAGTAACCCTTTGGACTATTCCAGTAATTCCTGATAAGCATCCTAATAACATAGACCTACAAAGTGATTTTTTAAAAAGTCAATTGCAGCAAGCCTAGAAAAAAAGCTATTCCGTCTGCAGTCAGCTGTAATGAGCTTTGAATGACATTTACCTGTATGTCAAACTGTGTGACAGTTCAGGTAGTTAAAAATTTTGGCCCAACAAAATGTGAAAATGAACAAGTATTTATATGCAACTGATTTGTAATTTATTAAGGTAAGTAAATTACAGGTTTTTCGTCAAGATTTCTTTCTTTCGTTACAATTTTCATATTGTCAGATTCTAAAGCTTAATATAGACGGGACAATCCCTAGGCTACCGCAATTGACTTTTTAAAAAATCACTTTGTATATCTTGTCAATTTGTAGGTAACATGAATCCGGCCATGCAAGCAGTCTCTCTCTAAAAATATCCTCCCTTTAGCTATAGTTCGTTTGAAAATGGGGTGGAAAAATTAGGCAGCAAATCATACAGATGTCTTAGATTATAACTTTTTGTTTTTTTTTTGTATAATTTTATTGTATATTTACAATCTGTTCCAGACGAACAATAGGTAAATGTTGTAATAATAATGTACTAAACTAACTACGACGTGTCGAGAGTAATCCACTGAAGGCTCCCTTACTTATAAAATTAACAACTAATTGTTTGGTTACAATATGTTATGTTAATAAATATGTTAATATTCATATTTTGATGATCAAAGTATAGACATACATTAATTAATCGAACCTGTTTGACAGGTCCGAATGTTTGAAACGTATTAGCTTTCTAATTTCATTTTTTGATTGTCTAAAAGCTGAGTAGCTAACTGTTAGGATATGCAGAGAGTCTGTCTTGATATTTCACACAATAATATTTTATAACTTCCCGCACTGATTCGATATTGAGATCACTTTGAATTAGGTAATTCGGCACATACCACGGTGCGTTGACGATGCGTCTAAGTACTTTATTCTGGAAACTTTGTAAGATTTCGATATTAGAGGTGCTGGCAGTACCCCACAATTGTACCCCGTATGTCCATATGGTTTTAATAATAGTCTTGTAAAGAAGAAACAAAGAGCATATAATTATAAGCTCTTTGGTAGAAGCTTATTTTCCAATATCATCTGCGAGTTTCTGCCAAGTAGCCAGTACATTTGACGAAATTTATTCCGAGTTGCTTCCTTTTAGTGAATATATGTTTACACCATGTGAGCCGTCGATCTAGATGCATACCCAGATATTTAACTTCTTCGGTTTGTGGAATTAGGGTGCCGTTAAGTGTTACAGCTGGACATGTTCCTCTTCTCATGGTAAAGGTGATGTGAGAAGACTTGAAATTGTTAACTTGGATTTTCCATATCCACATCCAGTCCTCGATCAAACTCAGGCTATTCTGCAGGTTCGCAGATGCAATATCCGGGTTGGCATCTGATGTTAGTATAGCCGTATCAGCAGCAAAAGTAGCTGTAGTTGTTAGGTTGGTTGTGGACTTTTGTTTTTAATAAATACTAATCCAAGAAGCAGTTATTCAGTTGAAGTTATTTTTTCGCTTTTTACATTACAAAATCGGGCTTCTAACTAAATCTACAAAGAACATTAACAGAACATATATTAAACCAATATTACAATTTATTAAAGAAATACATTTAACGAGAAAAGGTAAATAAGGTAAGTACAGTATACTAGGTACAAATAAATTAAACAATGCAAAACGTATACAATTTTCATAAATGTAGGCATGGTTGTGTCATAGATTCGTCAGGATTTGAAGCTGGTCAATTTAAATATGTAAAGAAGACAACTGTTTATCTGGTAAAAAATTCTATATGGTAACTCACCGGGAGTCTTGCCCCTCGCCGTAGCGGTGATGAAACGGGACAAACCAAACACAATAACTAGTTAACACAACGATAAAGAACCTGAAATATTGATAATTTGAAAATGCTTTAAACTTTCAATATAGATACTTCTTACCCAAACGCAACAAAATTATAACTTATATGCATAAATATACATTATATACACATTTACACAATTAATTCGGCATCAGAATCGTCAACCAAATCAGAGTCGTCCATGTCAGAAGTATCAGAAGCACTATTAGCATGAACAATAAGAGGTTCTATATGAATGTCAATCCACGTATCTAAATCTCGCATTTTTTTCTTCCAAAATTGTGTGTTCTATACTTTTTTTCCATTATGTAGGTGTTATATCCTCAAACTCTGCATGAAAAAGCTTCTCCACCTCAGCTAACTTAAATGTGGAATTTTTTTGCCCTACATCTCCTTTCACTTGAGCCCAAATGAGCTCAATTGGATTGAACTCACAGTGATATGGTGGTAATCGCAAAACTGCTTTACCAGCAACTTTTGCCATTTCATTGATAACATATCTTAAAAATTTGGGCTTTTCTTTCTTCACAATTTGTAATAATTCTAATTTTGGCATCGATTCGTCAAACAAAATATTTTTGGAGTACTGCAAAGCTCAGTTTTAGGGCCGCTACTTTTTCTTGTGTATGCAAATGATCTCCCGACCAGCATTAAAAACGCAGCTGCTGTAGCAATGTACACGGATGACACTAGCGTAAATGTTCAAGGTAGGAACATTGCAGAGCTGCTGGATAATTTAAAACTAGTACTCTATGATTTTCAAAACTGGCTCAATGCAAGCCATCTGCTAGTGAATATTGATAAAACTTGTCTGATGCCATACCTAAATGACAGAGATACCGATGACTTCTCAAATATAATACGCATAAATAACATTAATTTAAATCATGGCTGACTACGATTAATAGAACCTTACAGTCCTATATGGCTAGCTCAATCGACCATGGGGGCGCTGCCAAGCGGCAAACCAATTACCACTTGATTTCTTATGAAACATTTTTAATGTTGCTTGTTATGTTACCATTTTTTAGGTTATAATTATGACAAGGCGCTTGACAGCAATCATTAATTATCATCCTCAATTAATGCAATAAAATCGAAGGGCATTTACCAGGAGATTTTAAATTTTACTTGGAATTAAGGAGCATTGTATCACAAACGAAAATACG
>JABXWE010027713.1:0-42691 GCA_014611495.1 Limonius californicus
ATAATTATTATTAAAAATAAAATACATAGCAATATATATATATATATATATATATATATATATCTAGGCGTAAGCTTCGTTGATACCTTCTAGTACCTAAAATTAAAAACAAAGGCCCTTACATGTTATTGTCTGACGTTCTTGGTGAACAGCACTTATTTACACCTTGGGTTGCTTCGATACTTTCCAGTCTCTAAAATTCAAAACTGCGAAGCCAAACGCCAGGGTTTTAAGTTTTCCAAACAAACCACACTGTACATATTTTTCCATTTTTTCTGTGTATCGGCCAATGGCCTGTTAATATCTTACAATGCAGTAGGTTCTGTGAGCCCTATTTGTACGTATGCCGGGCAGGAGGCTAACCTAACCCGTCCATCAGCGAAGTTCCACTACATGGTATACGGTAGTCAAAAATATTCGGATAACAACCGGAACCGACGGCTTTACGTGCCCTCCGAAGCATGACAGGTTGCATATATTGTCACTATATTGGTCCAGCTATCCGAGTATCGAATACAATTAGAGCGGCGTCTGTAGTGCTCCACTATGCAACCGCTTGCTGTACATCTAAATATGCTTAACCTTTTCCCGTCCCAAACTTTTCTAAAAGCGAATTTCCGCAATTCATTCCTCCGGTCTCTACGTGATATAGCCTTACATTCTTCCAAGAAAGCATTATATAGACACAAATTACCTTGATATCTTGCAGTCTCTAAAATTAAGGAGGTACACGTTACCATTTAAACCATTTAATTGTGTTGAAACCTTCCAGTCCCTGCAATTTAAAAAAGACTAAATATTATGGCCTCACGTTGACCAGCGAGACTATTATCGGGATACAAATTATCTTCATATCTGCCATATTCTCAATTTAAAAACCAGAAAAACGATGCCTTAAGGTTTAAAAAAAAATACTGTACACCAGACCTCTTGGATATTATCTTATCTCGAAATTTTCAGTCTAGGTAACTTCATTATATTGATTCAAATTTCTGTTGCATAGTACAAAAGCTTTAAATATTGTTCAATTCGAAATTATAAAGTTGGGTATAATGTTATCCAAATTGTGCAGAACAGGTTGCAAAGTTCTTGAACACCCTTTCGTCGTTATTACCTTAAAAGCGACTATATGCGAAGTTTCCCGAATTATCTATAACATTTGCCCAGGACGAGATCTTCGTAACCTCACCTAAAAATAAATAATTTTACTACATCAAACTGACAGCGGCGAAGAGAAACTAAAAGAAATTCCTTAGACTAAGAAGGTCTCAAGTTGAATTCCTGTTTTCTCGCGATCCCTATTCTCGATTTTGTTCTTTTTCGCTCACGATTGCTTCCTGAAAGCACGTGTAACTTGGAGCATTCATTAAGAACGAGCTATTCGAGGTGCGCAAATAAATCGTGAGTAAAGGGCACACGTCCAAGATTAATACTCCGCGGAGAGCATTATGAGTTAATTAATAGCATCATTGCACTCGAGTCCGAATCACACGCCGGCTTGTTCGAAGATGTAGCTTCATAAACTTGACTGATGCAAACCGTTTCTTGTCTCGTAAATTTGCTATCGGATATGCTGCTTCAATTTATTATACTTTATTTCATTCGGGATCTTGCACAACTTCAAAAAATGATTTCTGAATTATAATTAAATGCTTTTTCAGAGGTATTACGATATGGCACATAATAGTCTACCTCTCTATTTACAGCTTTGAAAAATTTTGATAATTGAGGTGTTTAACCCGTAGCCTCAGTACTAGGAATCAGAAAGTAGATACCTCGGTATACACACACAAGCTTGAATCAGAAGTGCTAAAGGTAACTTCCACCGTAATCAAACTCCGCCAGTAAGTTACAATGTGAAAAAATATTTTGAGCTAAAAGTTACTCTACAAAAACTAGTAGTAAAAAATTCTGTAACACTTAAAAATTTCTTTCCTTACAATTTCGCTCGACTCAAAATGTATCATGGAAAATATTAATGTCCGAAACTTTTGTAAATTACCCTTATATTTCAGTGCTAATATTATTTAATCACTGAGTACTTCTGGTTTCCTTCAATGCACACCTAATTATAGAAATTCTAACTATTATCTTTATACAGCTAGAAATAATTATCTAAGAAAATGTTATTTGACCGGTCTTAATTTATAATATAAAGCTTGCAAATTCATGCACACACAAATGCAGAATCAACCATAATAAAAGAGACAGTAAATTTTAAATCACATATAATCAAACTATTAGAAATGACGCAATACAAAAAAAGGACAGCAAATGAT
The DNA here is from genome assembly GCA_014611495.1 of Limonius californicus. Classification (NCBI taxonomy): domain Eukaryota; kingdom Metazoa; phylum Arthropoda; class Insecta; order Coleoptera; family Elateridae; genus Limonius; species Limonius californicus. Next base: position 2,280 of record JABXWE010027713.1, read on the forward strand.
GATCTCGTAGTTTAATACCACAAGCTATTGATTTGAACGTTCAAGAACAAATAGTCGCCGCCGCTGGCATACGTCATTTACATTTTCCAACCACCTACGTGGCCAGCGACGCCGGAGCTTACAGGAAAAACACAGTATATATAAAAATTACTCTTTACCCTTGCTGCACAACCCTCTAGTTTGTCGCAGCAACGGCACAGGTACAGGTACAACGAATGGGCTCGATACTAATCCGCCAAAGGCGATCGGCAAATTCGCAATGAATTGCCTTTACTGGGATAAATTCCAGCGTTTTCTTTAAAATCCGACACTTGTCGATATTCTGTTCGCTCCACGGTGATATTTAATTGCTTAACGACCCCTGTAGATGGACTCGAGCGGCCGGAGTCATTGAAGATGTAAAATTGACTGAAAAACACACCACGCGACACGCAAACCTGCATTTCTCCCAAAATATTGCACCACATTACGACATGTTCCAGAACGAAAACAGCACGTGTGACTTCCGAGGGTCACACAGGATCCCAAGAATTGTTTTTGAATGGCAAATCTAGCCTACAAAGGGAAACTTCGAAATTGGTCTCTTCATAAATCAATCTTTAAAAACAAAATAATCAAAACTGTTATCAACATAAAAATGGCAATTAAAGTAACGTTTTTAATTCCTATCAAGCGGCAATGAAAGTACGACATTAATCCAAACAGAGTGGCCCAAAATCAAATGAACATAACAGTAGTCCAGGATGTCCTTGAGAGAGATAACCTGGAGTTGTCTGTTTCCAAAAAATGAATTTCGAACGTACTAAATCTTTTTGCAGCCAGTGCTTCGCGTTGGCAGAATATATGAAATGGGGTCTTTCATCGTTCATTTCACACCTCCTGTACGTTGGGCCATTTATTAGAAAATCTGATACATACGTGAAAAATTCCAAATCCGATGTTTTATAACTGGTTTAACAAGAATTAATTTTATTGTGTTTAACCAGTGTAAACTGTAATTCGTACGTTTATTTATATTGTATTCTTTATTATTCTGAATAAAAATTCATTGCAGGCCTTTCATGAAGGAGTGATTGAACTCCGAGCTGTAATGTAGTATACGAAGAAAATCGTATTGTTGCTTAATATTTCAAAATAATTATATAGAAAAAAATCAATGGGTCAACGCAACAACACAACTGTAAATCTTTATAATGAAAATCTAACATCATAAAAATATATCAGGCAGATGTTTAACGGTATATGTTTTTACAGTGATTTTGTAAATTATTTTGTGAAGGAATTTTCACTTAGCATGTGCTTTAAATCCATGGACTTTTCTGCGTGGGTGTTTTACAAATAGAAATCCTTATTTCGAATACTTCTTCTGTCAAGATTTCTGATATCATAGAAATGATAAAAATCTGCCATGTATACTTCAAAATCCTAACTTGTTGGCTTAATATCTAAAAATAATCACGTTAAAGAAGCTAATGGGGGCCCCACAAATATAAATATAATAGATAAGGTTTAATTAATTTATTTAGCTAATAGTTATAACTGGTGGAATTCGTAACCAGCGAGTTTGTTTACCATAAAAAATTGTCATAAAACTTGCCTTGCTTTGTTAGTGAGGATGGTTTGCAGCGACAGTATATCAAATTAGGTTTTTCTTTAAAATACATCATTAAACTGTAGTGCATGATTAAGATTTTTCTGTCTTATGATTGTTGTCTATAGATGTTCGTAACATCGAAATATTTTCTAGCCATATTTATTATAGCGATAAATTTAGTAGACGAAAATAATAATCTGTTCCGTTGAACACTTTGAAGATTAATATTACACTTTTTTGAGTTACTTTGTATACATAAATCAACAGTAGTCTAGTCCATAGTATTTATGAAGTCCAGAAATTAATTTCATTAGCTATTAATTAAACCAGCGACAAGTTTTAAAATACATATTTTAAAATACGCTGTAGATTTCACTGAGACTTGAATTACTTTGAAATCGAAATAAATGATTAATTGCATCCTAAAACTAATTTTCTGGAAAAACGTAGATCCGGTTGTGCTACGTTGAACGATGAAAATTATTTAAACTTATAATATATGTATTTTAATAATAATAATAGTCACAATTTCAACACGATGTATTTATTTTTGGTGTTTTATACGTATTTCGACATTTTGCTTGTCATTTTCAAAATGAAACAAGCTATAACCAAAAGTCATCCCCTTGCATTAGTCGTGTTAGCTCAAAACAAAATGTTTTCTCTATTGTAACTAACCTCTCAGTCGGCTCCTTTTTTTCAGAAGTGCCGTTGTCCATGGCTGTAACATTTCTACACATTTTTAGTATTTATTGACTTCTTTGGCTGCTGATCTTCTTTGTGACTTGATGCAGAAAATCTCCAGTTATCTGTGCTATTTCATTGCACCATCGTTTGGGGATTATTTGCGATTACGTATACTCTATACTCTTGCCTGAATAACTAATTTTTCTAAAAAACATTCATCACGTCGGTTTATGTGGCGAAAGAAATTTAGTATGTTTTCGTATATTAGGCTTGATGGGCGTTGTGGTTCTCTGACTTCATTTAGAACTGATACGGGTGTTCTTCGTTCTGTCCATTAAATATGCAAAATTCTTCTCCAAGTCAATATTTCGAAACTGTCGATCTTCTTCCGCTCATTTGCTTTGATAGCCCTCAACTCTGATCCATATGACAAAACAGGAAAGACTAGAGTTTTCACGATTTGCTTTTTTGAGTTGAATATTATCTGTCTGCCCTTACATATTTTACTTGGTTTGATCGTGGCATTTCTATCCTTCTTATTTTCTGCCCACAGTAGCCACTATCAACTATTTGTACCCCGAGATAGATACATCGTTGACAGCTGACGGCGACTATATGCGGTATACTGTTGTTCGTTCTTTGTATAATTATTGTTCATTATTTTCGTTTCGTCAGTATTTATATGTAGTCCAGAAGCTTGGCTTTCTTCGTCAAGTTTTCGTATGAATTCAGCTAGTTCATCTTCAGAGTTAGCCAGTAGAATTGTATCATCAGCAAATCTCTAATTATTTATTTTTCGTTCGTCAATTATGATGCTTTCTTCCCAGTTTTCTGTTGTTATTCTTATTATAAATTTGCTGTAGGTATATACTAAAAAGAATCGGGGATGGGATGAATTACTGTTGAGCTCATCTTTTGGCAATGCATGGACTTGGATACTTTATGTTCTGATCGAATCCTTGCTCTATTATATTTCCGTTACTATAAGTTGGTGATTATCGATACGAGGTGCGCAGGAAGCCCCATTTCGATTAGTATATCCCAAAGCTTTACCACTACAAAAATTTTGTGGTTATCTATAAAACTTACGTTCCTCTTCCTCTAGCAATTCCGAATATTGGGTAGAACTACGCTGGTATGGGAAATGAGGGCAGTCAGCTGGTAATCACATTTTTTTACTACCTTCCTTAAGGTTGGGTAAAATGTTTATATAATTTTAGTACCATTTCAACAACTTTAGTGGTGTGTTATCAAGTCCAGTCGCTTTATTGTTTTTTAATTTGTTTATGGCATTTTCAACTTCATACAACAATAAGTCTAGTTCGTTCTCCATATTTTATTCATTTAACCCTTCAAATATGTTTTGTGCTGCTCCTTCTTTTATATGGTGTATCCAGCACTTTGGTTGGAATTGAATAGCTATTTTAATTTTCGTAAATAGATCTTTAATATTATTTTGGGTGAAGGGTTTTTCTAGACGTAAGCTTTTTAGATGTTCGTCTTTGTCTCTTCGGCAAGCATGCTGGATATTGCGTTTTAGCTACTTAAAACTACATAATGTAGGCTAATTTTCAGATGAAACTTGTCCTAAATATTTAGTATGGTTTAAGTCAATGTTTACGACGTGTAGAAGGCTTGGAATTCATGTAAAAAAATCAATAAATCATAATAAAAAAAGTTGAAGCTGTCCATTTCTTAAAATTATGTTCCGGAAAATAGCCCCGTACTTCCCTGAATTGTCCTATGCATTGAATATTTTAAATATTAAAACTAATCGAAATATGGGGGTAATTATGTCGTGTAACTTCAAAGAATAAACTGGAAAAGAGTCGCAACTTCATCTTAATAAATTTTCTACGATTAGTTGATTACAGTTTCGCTTATTTTATCCTCGGGCGACAATCTGTCTTGCTGGTCAAGCAATTTTGCGTTAAATAGCCGTTCTCGTCTAAATATCCAGGTTAAATTATCCATGCAAAAAGTTCTAGCGTCAAGGTATGCCAACTAATTAGTAGGCAAAGATACGCGCATAAGGATGAAGAATGCAAAGAAATCTCTTAGTAGCCGCAAATTGCCACTATTTCCTATATTTTTAGATAATTATTAAAAGCAGATAAATAATTCATTCATCCAAGTTTGCAGGGTGGCCGCGCATTATATCCACTAGATGGTTATTTCAGTGTCGCTGCTCGTAAGAATTTAAACGATCGAGTGGAAAAACCTGAAAATGCCAGCGTAAACCTTAAAGGTTACGTTATAAAAATCCAGAGTCTTCAACGCACGAATAGTACACAACCTTAATTAATTATTATTGTGTTTATCATAGCAAATGTAATTCCTCTAAAGAACTGAAAACGTGTTTACTAATTACCCTCCACAAGGTAAGATTGAATTATATGCGGCCTTACTGATCAAAACAGGAAATAAAGTCTAAATTTTTGTATTTCAAGTAAAACCACCACTTAATGAGCAGCTGAGGTATCTTTTGCCAATTACGCTTACCTATAATACCATAAAAACAAAACCATTGCAACAGAGTTACAGATGTGTAACGCTCTCGTTTTATGATTTATAATAAATGAAACGCAGGTGTTTCATGGAGCAAGTATTACTAAACGTAATAGATGTCAACTCGAAATAATTGGGACACACACCTGAAAATAATTTTCCAATCAAGGATCTTTGGCCGTGGATGGACACAAGCTTGCAATTTTATTCGCTTTTTTTAATATGCACTCTATGTACCTACAACAAGGTATGTAGACGAAAACATTCCGTTTAAGAGGCGCAATTAAAATTTCACAATAACGCCATTGTCTTCAGAAATGTAAGCAATGCACGAGCGCGACTATACAGAGGTTACGTATCTGTAATAATAACGACAATAAATAGTCTAAATTAACATAAACATATTTAGTAATGTTAAAGGGTTATCGTAGGAGGAAGCCGGGGATTTTCAAAATTTTAATTTTCTAACGGGTACAAGCAAGAGAATGTAATTATACCGCATGAGAACAAAGCGAGACGGCATACGGGAATGTATTGAAAATTTCGTTAAGTATTCATAAGCTGTTATAACAATAAGTGCACTACTACACTCGGTACACTACAAATGTGGTTCAAACACGATTTTATCTGTTATTGGGATCAGAATGTGTGCTACAAGTTTTAGTTATCAGTTACATCAGGATTTGTTGACTCTTCCATCCTTTTTAACCTTATTTTGCAGGGTAGGTTGGTTGGCAGTGTAGTCGCGCAAAGTCAGTAGTTTATATTTTATTCATTTACATAATTTTGTTTCCCTACTTTTAAAATAGAACGATTCCTATCATCGAACATTTAGATTTCTAAAGTTGTTTTGAAAACCTTTTCATGTGATCGGTCAAAATTAATATCTCTAAAATAGACTATTCGTTTATAAAAGTATTCTGCTTTAACAGCGGTTATCAAAAATCGATAATTCAATTTCCATTAATTTTAAATTAATTCATTGCTGCCAAACAGGAGAAGTGTAGACTTGTCGTCAATAAAACGACTTTAAGAATGATAGAAAATAGTTCATAAAAACAGTACATGAGGTTGTATTTCAAATTTACAAGAATGAAAGCGTTAAGCTTCTGCTTTTTAGCCAAACTATATTTCGGGAGATATCTACAAGTTCTTAAGATATGCAATTTAAATATTTTATACTACATAATGAATTACCATTTCGTCATAAACCGCGTAGAATTTAAATATTATACAGGGTGTTAATGAATACATGTTACAAATTTACAGGGTTTGTAGGGGATTTCAAATAGACCAACTTTTAATAAAAAATTTATGTCCGGAAATGCACAATTTTCGAGCTAAGACTGGACTCAGGAGTAATGCTCGAAACAATTTTATTTATTTGTCAAACACTACAACAATTGCTGGAAATGACGACCATCAACTTCGATGTAAGCACTACACATCCGAAGAATATTTTGAGATACGCTTTCAAAAATGGCAGGCGTTGTTAAATTCTTGCGCTGCAGCCATAATGCGTGCTATAGTGGTTTCCCAGTTAATAGCGGGCTTCTTCTTTCTTCACGTGCCAATCCGTTACCGGATGTTGGCGATCATTCTAGCTATCATGACTTTATTCGTAGCTGCTCGAAAAAGCCCTGTTGTGTCCTAGGTATTCGAGTTTTTTTTGTTTAATTACTTTCATAATTTCCGTGGATTTGTCTAGTTGTTCTAACACCCTTTTGTTTGTGATGTGTTGGGTCTATGATATTCTCAAACTGCGTCTATACAGCCACATCTCGAAGGCTTCCCATTTTTTGTTTGAGGCCTCTGTCACCGTCCAGGATTCCACGCCACACAGGAGAACGGCAAAGATGTAACAGCGGTGCAATCTAATCTAGTTTTCAAATTTAACTCCCTGAATTATAATAATTTCGACATTCTGAAGAACGCCGTTCTTGCCTTTTCAACAGTAGTAGTTGTCCCTGTGGTATAATGTTTTTAGTTACCACCATGTACTTTCTTTTTGATATATTGATGTGTCGATACCAAATTCCTGGCTACTTTCTGACACTTTGTTTGTTAATTCTTGCAGATCTTCCAGATTCTCTGCTAGTATCATGGTGTCATCGGCAAATCTTATGTTATTAATCCTCTTACCGTTCGTTTCGATGTATAAAATAAAGCTACAGGATTAAATAGAATAGGACAACAAAAATACAGTCTCTCCCTTTCTGTTACATTACTTATATGCGAATTTTAAATACGCCCCAAATATTTCGCCTATCCACGATTTATCGAAAGAGAAAACGAAGTTTCCTAAGTAAAAGAAAGATGTGGATATGCTCGTTTACCTGACTACTACCGGTCCAAAAGCGAAACCTTTAGACGCTTCATATCGCCCCATAAAAAATCTAAGGACGTTGTTATGTCGAGGAATGTAGGGGCCACGTTAGTGGTCTTTTTCCCACAATTCTGACAATTCTTCTTGCAAGAATGTTAAGTAAACGACGCCAGTGAGACTAGGAGGGGAAAAGAAACAACCGTCGAGAATACCAGCCCAGACGTTGATGCTGAACTTGTGGAGTTTAAAGGGAGGGGGGACAGTGAGAGCTTCCCTCGGCCAAACATGGCTGTTGTGGGAGTTAAAAATACTTTCTCTGTAGAAGGAAGCTTCAGCAGTAAATAGAACAAACCGTGGAAATTAGGGTTGTAAGAGACAACATTGTACGAACCAACCAGAAACATTAATAAGAGGCGGAAAATCGACTGGACTTATTAGAGATAATAGGGGTAGAACTGTTATTTGCAGAACTAGCCAGATTCTTACATGATTAATACCCATGTCGTGGGCAATGGTTTCCTTGCTACTGGATGGGTTTGGCTCAGTTCAGCTCTTCAAACCTTGCTGTTCGGCAATTTCTCTTAACTCCGCAGTGTTATCCTGTTGTCGTCAAAACTTCCTGTATCCTGCAATCGTTAAAAACTCTGGCAAACAATTTATGAGTTGAGGTTGACCAATCTGAAAATTGGGCTGTATATAACTGGCAACCATGTCTACCATTACCATGTCAGCGTAGTTGTGAAGAGTATGCGCATTCATGATGTATCTACAATTCACTGTTAAAATAGACAAACCTGACTGGTCACAACTAACTACCAACACAATCTATTATCACAAAAACAATAGTAACATAACAGTATAGTATACATTTTCTCAACATTCAGGTATATAACTGCTGTTATGACACCGTGTAGCTCGAAAACAAACGGTGGATTTCCCGATATAAGTTTCTTATTAAAAGTTGGCCTATTTTGAATCTCCTATATTTTTATAAATTTGTAACACGTATTCATTAACACCCTGTATAATAACATTAATATTATAATATAAAATAATACTTAAATGTCTTACTTTACTTCAGCTTGTACTGGTCCAATGTGACGTACGACTTCCCCATCTTTCTCCGTCCACCGCTTCGTTCTGCCATAGCTTTCCAACTGTGTTTCTCAAGTTAACATCCCTTCTCGTCTTAGGCCTTCCTATATTTCTCTTACCTGTCCATTGAAGCCACTCAGTTACCATGGCATTAATCTATCGTCATTTAAAGGGACTACGCGACCAGCCCATTGCCAGTTTAGCCTTGTAACTCTTTCAACCACATCTTCAGCTTTCGTTCAATTTGCATTTTGCCCATGCGTTTGTCTTGTGGTCTCTCAACCTAATATGCAGTATGACTCTTTTCATAGCTCGTGTTATTTATAATACGTGATTAAAATTATTTGGGGGTGACGAAGTTTCCATTCCATTTGCTATGGTTGGGAGGATACATTGGTTATAAATTTTTGTTTTTAGATGTATGTAGATGACAAGGTAAATCTACTTATTGTATTTTACGGATTTTCGCAGTATTTGTCTTAGAGAATATATGTAGGTCATGGTACTGTAGGTTTTGGGGAATCGTGCCCTGTGTCTAGGGTTGTAAGTCATCTAATCTTGTGGATATTCTATTCGTTATTATTTTAGTTAATAATTTGTGTAAGTATGACTACAATGCGGATGACCTGTGGTTTTTGTGGTCATGTATGTATCAGGATAACTTAACTATCGAATATTTCTAATTTGGGAGTATTTTCCCCTCGTCGAAACATTTATAGAAAAGCATATTCAGGGAGCATAGAATAGAGACTCCTCCATGCGTGATTAGTTAGTCGCATTATGAAGCCTTTATTTTCTTCATTCCTTTAAGAGATTGTTATTTCATAGATGATTATTTCTGGAATGTCTTGTTAATCTAGTCTTCTTCTCGTTTGTATTATACAAGTACAAGTCTTGATAAAATATTTCGTGGGGTGTTTTGCACCTTTTCGTCAATGTGATGCCATTTCGTTAGAAAGTTTCAGAATAGTAGTGTGGTTCTTAAAGATATTCGGCGTTTGATTACAAGTAGTCCTCAGTTCTCTTCAATGACTCTTTTCACCAAGTTGTTATTAAAATTCGAAATGTCCTTTCGTATTTACTTTATAATAATTTTGTATCATTCCTTTAATTTAGTTTCGTTTCTGTTTGCCTGGAGTAGTACTGTCCGTACTTGAAACTGACCGCCAGTGTAGTCCAGTGGTCAAAGCACTGAGCTCCGGTACGGAACGTGGAAGGTTGGGAGTTCAAATACCCTATTCGATGTCTGGTGAGCGTCCTTCTCAGTTGCTTTAAATAATTGGGTACCTGCGTTTGAATGAACAAAGAGTAATAATGCGGTTGTCTGTAGCGTGTTGCCTACCATATCACTACGTGTCATGAATTTGGTACGCGACAATCGGATGTGAGAAGAATACGGATGCTGACATTCTGCCTTGCAGGGCAAACTCTTTGATAATGTATAGAGCCTTACCATTACAGCTATTGTTATTATATATAAAATTACATGAATCTAGAATTTGAAACCATCTATATCTCGCAGTAAAGTACTGTTGTTTATGTTGTATCTTATTCTGTAGCATACGTTTCACTCGGTTCAACTTAGGTGCACACTTTCGCTTTCCTCCTGATATTTACCAAAAATCAAAACCCGTTGGGAAGACTTTAATAAATCAATATTTGGAAACCACGCAAAGTGAAACTGTTTGTTAGAAAACTAAAGTTAAGTATTATTTTTTGAGTGGCTATCAAATACGAATAAAGATTTAATACGTCGATACAAATACAGGGAATTTTTCTTTTTAGTATACATAGCCTATGTATACTTTTAAAAGAAACACGTCAAATTCGCCTATTGTGTAGGCAACCAACTATACAGACAACTCATGCATGCTGTGACCACAGCAATCAAATTAATTCAATGCTAAAAAATAAAATTAATCTTTATTTAGTGTCAAACAATTGTTAGAAAATTTAAATCAGAGGGATGCGTAATTCCCATAAAATAGAAACTGAAAGTAATCACGTTTTAACCGAAGAAATGAAATGAAATATTTTATGCTACGTTGAATAATAATAATTAAAAAAAGTTTGCCATCGCCCGGAATTGAACTCGGATCAACTGCTTGGAAGGCAGGTATGCTGACCATTACACCATTTTGTCGCTGATGTATGTGTTTTGTACAAAAGAAATATAATGTGCACGGACTTTACGGAGACATCCTGTCATTTTTATATTTAATAAATAAGTCATCATCTGAGTCCTATATACCTACAAGGTGAAATACTTATTTAATATAAACACTGCATCAACATAACCTTCCTACTCAAATAATTCACAACTATAGTGACGTTTGTTTCTGATTTTTAGTTGTCGGTGTAGTTGGTTGCATACACAATAGGCGAAATTGACGCGCTTCTTTTAAAAGTATACATAGGCTATGTATACTAAAAAGAAAAATTCCCTGTATATCTCTTTCGTTCTTTATCAATTCCTCTTTTACCTTATGGTGTCGAGGTTGCCATTCATACATTCGGGATTAATTGAAGGTGATGGGTCTCCTTTGGACTTGCATCACGCTCCTCCCGCTTCCCATAACTACATTCGCTCTATCCATTTTCACTATTTGTGTTAATTGTATGTACGATGTTGTGTGTGGGCTTGTTACTTCTCCTGGTCAGCCAGTGATTAGTAGAAGTGCCGTTAATTGTAACCCAACGTCGAATGGATTACCGAGCTCGATACTGACCTTAGGAATTACAGAAAAATTTCGGCCTTTCCCTAGGTTCGAACCGAGCACTTCGCATTGTGAGCCTAAGCCCTCTTACCACTGGGCTACTCGGGGTTGTATATATATTTATATATATTCTACATATAACTTTCCTGGTAACAACAACTGATGATATCTGGTAAATAAACAAACCATTAAATTATTGTATATGTGTTCCTCTAAAATTCTAGATAGCGAAAAGATACTTTCTAGCTTACTTGTCTAGAGTGTAATAAAACTACTTATACACTAAGTTTTAAAACAACTCAAAACGTCAGATTAACGACTGTTAGTATGAAAATCTTAATTATATCTCTTAGTGACAGAGTTACAAGGCGACCATGATCTAGGCCATGATCAACTCGGCGACAGCTAAGTGGGCACCGGACGTCTGGGTAACAAAATAATAGATCAAATATGCAATGTAAATATTGAAATTTCTCATGCAAAAACTAAGTCAGCTACTTAGGTGACGTTAGTTTAAGTTAGGTTAGTTTTACATAAAACATCTGTCAAATCGTATGCCTATTAAGCGTGCAAGTTTCTGTCGTGTAAATGACGGGCGCCCAATTAACCGTCGCCCATTTAGCTATCACCCAGTTGACTGTCACCTAATTGTTGCACACCGTAAATGTGCAATTAACGGCATAAATACATATTAATTTTTACTCATAGTTTCGCCAGAAACGATTCCAAACAATTGCTTTGCATATTTCAGTGTGCTGATAACCGTATGGCGTTTATTTTCTTAAATTTATTCAGCTATTGTACTACCCAATTCTTTGTTAAGGTGGAATATTATTATCATCTGAATTGTGGAACAGCAACTTCAATGTAGTGATAATTAGACCTCCTTAAGCCTGCTACATACCTTCATTTATTAAACATCTGAGATTAACTTATGCACGGTGTGCCAGATAACTTGTCCCCCTTAATATCAGCGGTTGGCGCAACCCAACATACATCTAACCTTTTTTAAATTGAAGTAAATTGATCAATGTTGCCTATTATGACAATACTAAGTCGAGCGGTCAATTTACTTACATTTTAAGTAAGATGTTTTCAAATAACGATAATATAGATTTGTTGCTTATTTTTAGCGAATGCCGCGGAAATACAGTTCCAGTTCATAATTTATATATATATATATATATATATATCAGGCGCTATCCAACTAGAAGATCACCGCCAGAAAAATATTTAGTCGCCTTGGACATTCTTTAAAAACGAAGATAAGTTTGTTAATTGCAGAAGATGTGTGTCCAGATCATGGAGAATGAACTAAAAATGTTAGTGGCAGAGAATGAGAATCCCCCTTAAGTTAGAGAGACTTAAGCACAAATGTGGGTATTAGTATAATTTCAGTTAGTATATTCTGGAAGCAAATGCATTTCATCCTTATTAGGTTACTTTACTGAACGAACTGCATGAAAATTATCCTAAGGTATACAAAAGGTTGCAATTTTGTAATTTGTTCCTGAATCAACTCTTTTTGGTTAAAACATTGTTAAGTGAATACGTAGAACTAGCACTATTACACACTAAATACGTGTTAGCCATTTTCAAGTTTTTTTCTGTGAATGTTTGGTGTGGCACCGTAGGTAATCATATTACTGGACTACACTTCTTCCATGAAAATTTAACTGGGGTTTTTGGAAGATGTAAAACTCTATGTACGACAAAAAACGTTGGCACCAACATGAAGGCTGTCCTTACGGTTGAATTATTAGGAATTAATTAAATAATGTTTTTGAGATAAATTGAATAGGAAGAGGAGCTGTGCATCCATGGCCACCAAGACGTTGCAATATCACTTTACTAGAATTTTTCTTGAGGGTACAATTAAATAAATAGAATATCGAACTCCCGTAAGTAGTTCATGAACATAATTTACAGAATAGAATAATCGAGGCATGTACGTCAGTTACACGTGAAACGCTTGCTCGAGTTCAAAGATCGTTTTTAAAACGAGTTAGAAATGTGTGGAAGGGAATGGAGATGGATGGATTTTGGATATTAACTGTATTAAATAAAACTTTGCTATTTACCGTTATTTATTTATGAATTCCAGAACTTATTTAGAGTCGAAAAGTCCATATAAACATATGCCCTAAACGTAACCGTTAACCACTTATTGTTTATTTTATAATTTATGTGGCTAAAATTTTAGTTCAATGAATTTCTGAAATACTGATGTAGTTGCCATGATCGCGTCTTTTGTTTGGTAACATTTGAACGTCGTTTTTAACAAATTATTGTTTGTAACTTGTCAGTTTATTACTGTGATACTGCAGTTATTGGCTTCTTCTTTGTATCCTTATTCCCATTGTAATTCACAAGTGATACACAATGCCAAATGTTATTTTCAAATGAAGAAAATGCAGATATTTATTATGTTTACGGTCAGCGTGATGGAAATACTTTAGCAGCACAACAAGTATATCGTAGAAGATATCCCATAGAAGACTGCCTACGCGTGCAGTTTTCTTTAATTTGTATCGTCAGCTGAGGGAACATGGCACTTTCAGTGCAAGACATGCAGTCGGCCAAAGAGTTTTCCGTAGATCCACAAACGATGATGAACAAGTTCTTGATTTATTACAAGAAGATCCATATTTAAGTGTGCGAAGAATTGCATTACGTACTGGAATATGTAGAAACCAGGTTTGGAGAATAATAGAAGTGTTCACTCACATCCATATCATCATCAAAGGGTTCAAGCTCTACGTAATAATTTTGAAGCTCGTTTAAGATTTTGTAATTGGGTACAAAATAATCAACACCTACCGCATATTTTATGGCTTCTTTCACACGAGATTGTATTAATAATTATCATAATTTTCATGAATGGGCTGCAGAAAATCTTCATTTATGAAGACGCTCGCGCTTTCAACATAGATTTAGTGTTAATATGATAGCTGATATTCTTTAGTGATCGTATGATTCGACCATTTGAACTGCCCCACCGTTTAAATGGTGGAAATTACGAATATTTTCTGGAAAACTGTTTACCCTTATTATTGGAAGATGTTTCATTAAATATTAGATGTGTAATGTGGTATCAACACGATGGGGCACCAGCACATCAATGTCTTCGTGTTAGAACTTGGCTTAACGGACATTTTCCGGGAAGATGGACTGGAGTAGGAAGACCCGTGGTATGGCCACCTCGTTCGCCGTACCTGACTCAATTAGATTTTTATCTTTGGGGTCGCCTAAAACAGATTGTTTATGCAACTGAAGCGCACATGGTAAAAGAATTACGCCAAAAAATACAGCAGGCTGCCGATGTTATTAGGAGTAACCCATCAACCATATTAAGAACGCAGCGATCTCTTCTGCGACGTACGACTTTGTGTATCGAACACAATTTTGAATATTTCTTGTAAATAAAATAATAAAGATTTATTTCATAAAATTCGTTGAACTAAAATTTTAGCCACATAAATTATGAAATAAACAATAACTCGTTAACGGTTACGTTTAGGACATATGCTTATATGGATTTTTCGACTCTAAATAAGTTCTGGAATTCATCTTTGAAATATTGCCGTACGTTTTAGGACACCCTGTATATAGATAGCGGATTTCTTTCAGCGACTGCCTGGTATACTGTGCGTTCAACTATTTATTATTAACAACTGAGTATTTTAAAAGTGTATGCTTTGCTTTGCGAATCTTTCCATTCGCACTCTTGCATTAGTATTACCACTTTGTCCTTAGGGAGCGGCAAAATTGTTTAAATCCCTGCAACTTCCAAATATAATTTGCATATTTGGAAATAACCCCGATGGCTAACTAATCAAAACTAACAAATTTGAATTCAGCGTATGATATACCATCCCAATCAAGCAATATCTTTACATTTTTCTAAAATGGCAAACTCAATAATGAACTGAAGCAGTAAATTCGCATCATAATTATCTCTTTGAAATTAACTTTTACGTGCAATTGAAATGGGTTCATTGTCAGCTTTATAGACAGGTTGGGTAGATTACAATAAATCATAAATAGCCCAGGAGTGGAATAGAAATATTAAAAATTTATCGTTCCCGGTTGAAGTAAGTTAGTCCTTCTACTAGTGATAATTTTTTCTGTCTTTAACTTAACTATTTTATAATTTCGTTAAAGATACCGTTACTTCCAATCATTGTGAAACCTAATCTTTGAGTCGTAGGCATTTTTAGTTTAATCCATACCTGTTAAAGCCTTACGGACTTTCACGAATACAAAGCACATTTATAGTTCGTAGCACAGTATGCACTTAATAATCGCTTTAAACTTAATTACACCCTATAATAAACGTTAAGTGTTGAGCATAATACGTACGTGACAAGATGTCGATTAGTCCTACAGCCGTTATGACAGAGCAAGGTTGTTTGAGGTCATCAAATTGCAAGTAACGGTAAATTTTGAACAGGGTAATTGGTAAGTAACTGCTGTAACGCCATAATCTTAAATTAATTATCTATTAGTGGTACAGATACTGCAGATTTCCTGCTGGTGTAGGGTGACGTGTGTATAGCAGCTTGATGAAGTAGTCAAACCCAAACCGCAACCATTGCTCGATATCTAGGACAAGAACGACTTCTAGCAACAAAACGTTCGGCAGATTATGATATCAATCCATAATACTGTCATAAATGTTCTTATTGTTTAATATACTATACCGTCACATCGAAATATACCATTAACCATAATTTTCTATCATAGTTACATCGAAGAAAAGTCAAAGTAATTTTCTTTGCTACAAACAGCTTGAAATATATAGCATGTCCTGTAAATATGATATAAGTAAAAATCTACGGTAAAATGTTATTGTCAATAGTGAATCTATAACACGTTATGTACGCCGCAAACAGTGAACTGTATACTAACTTTACGTTAGTATACAGTTCTCTGGCCGAAAAATACTTTCATACCGTGGTATAGCGGAAAATGCGTGTGTACCGGGCAGTTTACCAGAAAGTTCGAATCCCAGCTCTGCCACCAGTTCTTGTGTACACCAACTCCCATAAAAATACTATCAGGCCTATAGCTTATTTCTAAATATAAAACTGATTGAACACAAATAAAAACTACAGTTGATTCGCTTAATCGGGACTCATTTGGACCAGAACATTTTGGCCCAATTAAGAGACTGTCTCAAATAAGCCAAGTTCCATATAAAATTAAAGATTGAGTGTTTTTCGTAAACTGAAATATAAATTATAGAAAAATAATATGCAGCGAGCCGATAATGTATTAAGTAGGAGGCTTTTAATTTTTTCCAGCAAAGCGATTTTACTTGAAAATGTCATGTCATTTCTAGACATCTTGGCAAGGATTATACATTTTTTAAATAAAATTGCGATAAAGCTACTATAGTACTATACGCCGCATACGCGCGGCGGCGTCGCTTGGTGTAGCTGTTATTGAATATACGTTAACTCCATTTAGCTCCGCATTGGTGGGTCGGTGGGTTATATTTTATAGAGTTAATAATTAATCATTTTTGATACTGTTAGTTGGATTCTGTACTAGTTTTCGGAATTTTCTATAAAATCTAATTGTCTGTGATTTCGAAATTTTCTAATAACTAAAGATTTCCCAGCAAGATAATTCCTTAGAGGAGCAGGAAATTAATCGATGTGGTATTTTCCATGATACATTTTCTATGGTAAAAATTAGTATTATACAATTCTGCGCTAACATTTTAACTGGTATTTTACTGAATGACCGGTTTACATTTCCTGCAAATTAAAGAAGTATGAAATTAATACCGAAATGTGGAAATGCATTCTAGGGGAAATAGCAATTGCAAAATTCTTACATTTGCTCTTACTAGTTATAATTGGTATATGTATCTGCTTTTATTGGTTGCTACAACTGTCAATTTTGGGTTTTGTAATATTTTTATTAACTAAAGTTACCCATGATTTTTCCGTATGAAACCAAGAACTTAACAAACGATGTGAGATTCCAATATACTTTGTTTGATAATAAAAACCAGTATTTGATGCTAAGAGTTTGTGGTATTAAGAATTTTTTGAAAAATTCTAATAAATGACAGTTTTAAATCAATTGCAAGTTACAAAGTTTAAAACTGCTGCTACTGTTTATCTGAAAGTGTATTTGCGGGATTAGTATTAATTTATTTATTTATTTATCGTATGGCTCTTTGACACATTAAAAGAGAATTTCAAAATATAAAACATTACTAGAATATAGAATACAATACAGCATAGAACATAAAATAATAATAAGACATACTTTAAAAGGTTACAAACGAATATCTAATCTATTTATGTAATCTATCGACTCTAGGGTCGCCATCAGGAAATCTTCTGGTCTACCATTATATGATCGTGTGGTACATTCTTCTGTGATATGTCTGATGGTTTGGGTTTCTCCGCAATCACAGAGAGGGGAAGGTTGTTTGCCCCATTTGTGTAAAGTGTATGCGCATCTGCCATGGGATGTAGAGCTAGTTCGCGTCCGTAGCAGAATACTACACGTGCACCCTGGGTAACGCTAAATGAACTAGCAAAACTGGCAGTCAGATAATCTTAGGATCTCCTGACCATAAGACACAGTCTACATTAGTATTAAAAAACTAGTATACTTGTTAGTCTTCTTAATTGAATTATGAGCTAATCTTTGGAGATGTATTATCTATAATTTTTGATTTTATACTATTGTTCTCGGCTGACTAGATGGCATGAAGAGGCTGAAGAAAATTCAATCTTCCTGTTATTATCAGTTTTGCATTATTTCGTACTATAATTTAGTGCAGCATACTGTCAATGCGGAAGAAATGTTTTTATGCAGAAATTTAGGTGTAAAGTAAGCAAATTTTCTCAGAAGGATGCATTAGGCAGCATTCTTGTCACATGCCATCTCGTCAGCCGATTACAATCAATCTTTGTATCCTTTTTAATAGTAAAAGTTCATCCAGCATAAATAATTCTTAGTTCTTATAAAACAGGAAATTAACAGAAGTATTCCTTTTTATTATAAAGGCTGAAAAAATATGCTGTAAAGGTATAGTAAACTATGTTTAAAAAAACCTCAGTATATAAAGTGAGCTACATGTCTATGCAGTAATATATGTTCTAAAAATATATGAAGACACGTTAACTCGTACTCCCTAATATGCAGTAAATGTGTGAGTTTCTTTATGTGGTTCCTATAATTGCTAAAAAAATAATTACAAAATAAATTATAATACAGTCGATTTCATTTAATCGGGACTTTGGGACTAAAACATTTTGGCCCAATTAAGTGGCTGTCCCAAATATGCGAAGTTCCACACAAAATTAAAGAATGAGTGGTTTTATTAAACTTCAGTAAATTCTTGAACAAAAATATAAATAACAGAAAAATAATATGCAGTCGATCATGACTTGTGTTAAGTGACTAGAGGGCTTTTAATTTTTTCCAGCAAAGCAATTTTGCTTGAAAGTGGCATCGTGACAAGAGTTATACATTTTTTAAATAAAATTGTCATACACCGCATACGCGCGGCGGCGTAGCTTGGTGTAGCTGTTACTGAATACACGATAACTCCATTTGGCTCCACCACGCCTAACAATGTCTACCTGTGAATCTCTGACAGTCAGCATGTGAGTCCCCGGCACCGCGCCGACAGCAAACGCATCTGATATCTGACGAACAAGATTTTAAAAAACACCTTGTTAGTGCTGATATCCATTGCATTTCAAAAAGAATACATATTAAACTGTTTACAATTCTTTTTCTGTAATTTTAAAGTTTTGCCATTGCATTACCTACATATTTTGATCTTAGATTTACTGTGTCTGTTAACCGGAATGGCTTTGTAAATTGCTGTTATTTCCTTTATTTGGTTTCTGTTGTTTAGAATTTGGCTCAACTAAGCGGCTGTCCCGAATAACCGGTAGCCCATTTAACCGGAATCGACTGTATTTTTATAATAGTAATTTATAATTTGTGCCATTTGTAGTAGACGCGTTCAGGTCCACCATCCACGCGCGCAGTCTTTGAAGTACAGTAGTCTCGCTAATCCGGATCCCACTAGTCCGGACAAACGGTTAATCCGCACGAACCTCAAAAAAAATCAGCTGGTCCAAATCATGGTGAAGCGACAACAATGCTGGAGGGGTTGATGTCCTACTCGAGAAACAAAACAACACACCTCTTTGAGGAGCCGACAAGATCGCACGACGAAACGACGTCAGTATTTATTCAAACAAAAGAACATTATGGACTTTTTGACAACAAAATTGTACAGTCCTGTACAGAATTTAAACTTTACATATTTCATTTTTACAGTTTCTAATTAACAGTCATGTACTGTTGTATTCTTTAGTACCGTACAATTAATAAACTCTGAATTTCAATCAATAAACTGTTTTGTTTTGTATCCTATATCAATTCGTAGGTTAAAAAAGTAGGCCTACATTGTAGTATTGAGACTGAAAATATCATTTTTATGATAAAAACATCGATTTTAATAGTTTTACCCATCTAAAACTTGTTTTACAGACATTTTAAAGCTGATTCCGTTTAATCCGATCTTTCGGTGATTCGGACGGGGTTCGGCCCATTAAGTCCGGATTAGCCAGACTCTACCGCACCTATAATTCAAAATTGAGACACGAGGTAGGGATACGGAATTGGTTGATTAAGTCTGCTTAAGCCTAAATCACTGTATAATAAATCTTGTTTGTTCGTAAGCCTACTTAGGGAATAACTGAACAAAAACATTAGCAATATTGCGTCAATAGCTGTCAATATATTATTTTTCAAGTTTTGATGCGCATTATTAGCAATGTTTAAAATTTTGCTTAATGTAACGTACATTGTACAATAAATGAGAGTTTCAAAAAGAAGCGAAGGTGGCGCCGCCTCCCAAAATAGGCTGCCGGCACCCCCAATGGAATGTTATGTCTTTTTGAAAAACATTAATTTAATTAGTAGAATAGGCTATTCGTTTCTTTTACTTTATTCGCACAACATACGTGGCATCTGATCATTACATAAAATAAGTGCTTCCTGAAGTACATTTAGATAAGAAATAAAGCTATACTTATTTAATTTGATCTAGTAAATAAAATGTTTTATGTATTTGTATGTTAGGTACTTAAAGAATTTAATATTTTATTTTAGAAAAGATAACTCCGAAGGAGAAACTAGGGGCCCCTAAAAGTTTAGGCTACCCGCTGCGAGGATCTCAGCTACGCCACTGGTTATTCAGCTTTACTTGCTCTATACGTAGGCAAATATGTATAACCAACATAACTGCAATTTTAAAAATAGAGCAAATACTACTGCCAGCGTTTTTCATACTTTAAGGAGTTCCAACGTGCCTTTTGTATAAGTTCCACCCCTACAGATGATCCAGTAACCGAATTTTTCCTAATATGTTGTCTATAATTATTGTAAAGAGAAAATATGTTCGTTAAAAATTCAAATTCATTAGTAGTAATTAAATTCTATTTTAACTTTGTGGTGCCATCTGGAGCGCATGCGGGGGAGGGGAGTTTCCTCAAAGACAAAAGGTTGAAGCAAACCTTGAGAACCTAAAGCTTATTGCTACTGTTTTTTTGGAGCAAGAAAGGTTGTTGGTTGATTTCCTGAAACGTGGTTAAGATAGTTTAGAAGGGCGATATAAAACAAAAAGCGAGGACTGCTGACCACAATAGTCGTGCTTTGGAAAAATAACGCCAGACCGTACGCGGCAGCTCGCACTGTGTAACTCATTGCGCAATTCAATTCCAACTCGCGTTTTTTTTTCTCAAAAAGACGGTACAAAATTAGTTTTCGTCACAGGTGAAGGTTTACAAAAACTTGTATTACGATATGATAATAGTTTTTTAAAGAGCCTTTGGCAACGAAAGGAATCCCATGCCACCACCACAGCACATTTCATGCTATACACGTGCCTCACCCTTGAAAAACCCCATGGCGCAACTATAACTACGATACCACAAACGTCTTGGGCAACTGCAGTGCTTAGGATTTGAACCTGAGCGACTTTGGTAGAATAACTCCGCAGCCACTACTCTACCGCGGTCCCGAATAAATGTTTAAATTCGAATGGTCACAATGTAGAAAAATAGGTTGGGAGTGTATATGAGATTTAAAATCAGTAGATTTTTTTAACTTTTAATTTTTGTTTTGCGGCCTATAATTTCTGAATAAGCCTCGTAATATAAAATATACAGGGTGTATCAGAAATAAGTACAAATATTTAAACCAGTAATAGATTGGCTCAAATAGAATTCAATGGTACTATTCATTTTTCAAAAATCATTAAGTTTATTGTTTTGAATTACACGATAAAATAAAATTTTATTTGAGAACTGCTGATGATACATAGAAAATGCATTTAAGCTGTAAAAGGTTATTACCTAATTGTAAAGTAAATCCTAACTGACAGACACGTAAAAACTTGTCTGACTTGTGATAGCAACAACATACAATAGAAATTACTGACCTACCTAATAGTATTGGTTTGTGGCAGGCGATAAGAAATTTTTTAGCACTTCTATTTTACTCTCCTTTGCATAACACGTCTTTGAACTTAAATTTTGTTATTATCTTGCGGTACCATTTTGCGTCAAATTTTCAATTATTATTTTTTCATATCTTAAGGGTCCCCTTGCCAAAGAAATGTTTTTTCTAGTTTGTATAAACAAATACATTCACACACAACAGGCAAGCCAAGCACAGTTTCGCACCAACGCGGTAACCCGCAGAGTCGGGCCCTGTTGTGCATGGCACAAGGCTTAGCCTTACCCCACACCGCCTCGACACTGCGCAAGCGGTACAAACGGGGATCATGATAATGATGATGATATATTGTAATCTACCATCGGATTTAATATTTGTACCTATTTCTGATACACTCTGTATGTAGTGGAGAGAGTTTCGATATTTTATTAATCATGACAGCGGGGAGGAGATGAATTTGAAAAATTTTATAAATAATAAAAATACAGGGGCTTACTGTACTTTTTTTCAGCAAAAATAAGCCACGCATCGTAAATAAAAATTTATTTAAAGTGGTCTGTACCGCTCCCAAAAAATCCTGTGTGCGCCCCTGGGTGCCATCAAAAGCTTTTTTCTGCATTTACGTAATTTTGTAAAAATGTTTGCGAATATACCTATTAGAACCGGTAGCTTATTTGGAGTAGAAATATTTTTGAATAATTATATTAAAGGTATCAAGGTATCAACTTTTCAAAATTTGATGATATTCTAAGTAGGTATTATGACAGAGGGGGAAATTTAATTAGGGATCTAGTATTGTATCGAATTTTTAAATAGAATTCTTACGTCCTTATAATTTCATATTTGCTTCGAAGAGTCATTTTAGTAGGCTAATTGTTTAGGATCAGTTGATTATCCTTATGCAGGGGTAGCATACTCCAACGGTTGTACAAACTATCATGTAGTCTTAAAATAAATTAAAATACAGGGTGTATCAGAAATAGGTCCAAATATTAAATCCGATGGTAGATTACAATATATATGAACTAGAAAAACCATTTCTTTGGCAATGAAATCCTTAAGATATGAGAAAATAATAATTTAACCCAAAATTGTTTGAGTACCGCAGAATAATAACAAAAACTTGAGTTCAAAGACATGATATGCAAAGGCGAGTAAGATAGAAGTGCAAAAAAATTTCTTATCACCTGCAACAAACCAATACTATTAGGTAGGTCAGTAATTTCTAGTCAGTCTGTTGTTGGTATCACAAGCCGTGTTTCCCACTTTGGATTTACTTTACGTTTAGGTAATAACCTTCTACAGCTTAAATGCATTTTCTATGTATTAGCAGCGGTTCTCAAACAACATTTTATTTTATTTTTTAATTAATAAAAATAAACTTAATGATTGATAAATGAATATTACCATTGAATTCTACTTGAGCCAGTTTATTACTGGTTTAAATATTTGTACCAATTTCTGATACACCCTGTACATTTTCGAGAGCATACAGTTCCAAAGAAAATCATGTGATAATTAAATAACATCACTTATGGGTAATTACGAATAACTTATTTCAATAGTTTTGAACAAGAGATCTATTCAACATTGTTTTCTAATTTCCTACAGATATAAACAAGAAAATTGCTACCCACTTTTGTCCAAATTTTAAATCAATTTTGGATGGATAATTATAAAATAGTTATTCAATTTCTTCGATAAATGAGGATCTTAAACTAAATTAGTTTGGTGTTCTCTTTGCAAGCGCAAAGGTAATTGTCAGATTTAGACAATTAAGAAAGACTTCTTAAAAATTCCAATTAGCAAAGTTTCTATTCAGCCTCAACGTAGAAAAGAACACAATCAATTTTTAAAGGTCGTAACCATAGAACTGTTTCACTCTCATGCATTATCCCGGATTATTATAACATAATTTCGGTGATTTCGTGAGTGAATGTACCACGTACTCGATTGTCCACCAATCATCCGTCTCTACAGCCTGCTTCACGAAGACCCAGTTGGTCTTTCGCACGCTCTCGCAGATGGACAAACACAGGAACGTATTCGAATCTATGACCGTTTTCTTCCTGGAAAATTCGTAATCACGAATATTAAAATAGCGTTTCATGATTGCATTCAAAAATTCTAATACGTTTGTTCCTTAATTTTTACTTTGACTAATTACTACGTGCCAGTTTAAGATGTATGGGGCTTTATTTTATATGCCAAGGTAAAATGTGATTAGTGATTACTCACTGCAAGAGTATTCGGTGTAAGCTTGATGCTATTCTATTATCTCGAAATACAATAATAACAACAAGCGAAGGTTATTCAAGGCTTTGCTGCATGTACGAGTGTCGCTAACTTTCATATATCATTTGGTCCATTCCGTAGGTGTTTCATGGGTACTTCAAACATAGTTATCCGAACGACATTCTGTTATTAATATGACTGCTTTTATAACAAACTTATGTTTATTTCTTGTTGTAATCCAACCCTGTAGTAGACGGTGAGCCGCAAAGGACTCGGACTATTTCTTATTGGCGTGGACCGCAGTAAATCTCATTACGGCTCGTCCCTCCGTGTAAATTACTGCTTGCTCATTTGTGGCATGACTGTGTGTACCGTTCACAAAATCGGGTTTTTGGATTAAATTTTTTTGCTCTGTGTGATCCTCGGCGACTTTCGAGGACGGGGACGGCGAGTTGAATGGGTCCGGAAGGAGATTTTGGAACTTGGAGCCGAAATTGGCGGGACAGCGCGTGGGTGGATGATGAAGTTTGCGTCAAAAGCAGCCAGTGTGAACGAGCCCCGGTCAAGCTCTGATGAAGTGGCGTCCATTATCAGGTCGCTGATGTGTTCAGAACGAGACTATTGTTGGGAGCAGCTTTATGGGCCCTAAACAAAAACACCATTACTGATCTGACCGCTACCCCCTCATCTCTCACCGTAAACTAGCCTGGTGCCCGTGTCGCCCAGTACTAATTATTGCACGGCAGTTACTTCTCAAGAACGCGCTCTGGATCGAATTATACCTCAACATATGTCGAGTTCGCTCGGGATATTAGCCGTGTGTGAAATTGCGAAGTCGCTATATTTTACGTAATTTTTAGGGAGGCAGAGGCACTCCGGCATCTCGGTATTAGCACAGGTGTGCGCGGATAATTTGTATCGAGATCCGCTCACTAGATCACGTTATTATTTAGCAATAATACGACAATTGATTTATTTGTACTGGGAGCGCACCGTAATATAGTGTGCACGATCAAATAGGCAAGAAGCCGTTTAATAGAGAATCCTACTGTTTTATTAATGGTTGCCATGTCGGGATTCCACAAACAGACAAAACTTGTTACCGACAGCGCCATCGCGGCGGGTCAAGGAACTAGAGCCGCATGATACAATATCAATCACTTGTTTCATTAGTCAAATGCTTTTTTAATGACTTTCTTCAGCGTCGCGGTAAGGATAGAGATCACACACTGCCTCATTCTCATCAACCGAACCCACTCGCTTATTATACAATGCTACATTAAACGTGGCTAATTGCACTCCGCATCTCTGTCCTTAGTCTCGCAATTTTATTTACTATACATCTACTTTCCAATCCGTAAAGATTAAACCTAGTTTTGCTTTTAATATCGGCTACAACTTTAAAAGCTTTCCCAGGAGACGAAACACGCCCTAATTTCGTTTCGTGTCAAAATTAATTGATAGGGCTAAGCAGTTGTATAATGTGGAGACTAGTTTTCAATTAATTGAAGTGTATTCTTTAAAAAGCGATTCACGAAATCATAGGATTGTGAAATATAATTATTCCAAACCATGGTCTGCAATCGTTTAGTATACTTCATATATAGTGAAAAGAATGTGGAGCAAGGCGCCAAATTATTACAAAAACCACCAATAATACATAAAAGCATATCTTGCATTAAATTATTACTACAAATGACCTACTTTAGAATATCGCACAATGTTAAAAAAATTAATCTACGATATTGCATTTGTAGTACGATTATCCGAATCAGGCAATTAAATACTGCTTATTAAAATAGATAAATAAATGAATATCTTACAATTTTGAGTTAGAAAAGGGATAAAACAAATAAACTATTTTTAGGTAATTGTGAAAATATGCACTGTAAAACTGCAAAATATACTAATTTTATGCACTAAAATATTGCAATTTAAAATCAATATATGCAACAAAAGGAACATACATGTAGTTGCATATTTTTTGTATATTTCAAAAACTTATGAGTTTGAAATTCCGTTAAATAATTAATAGTGTATTCCTTAAACCCATAAAAACATACATTATATAATTAATCAATTAAATTAGTAGTAAATTGCTAACAAATGGCAATAGCATAGTAGGTACCTACATTCAGGCAGTATAGAAGAAAATGCAAATAAAGAAAAAGGAATGGCTATAATGATGGACTCAGAAGCAAAAAAGGCCTCGATGGAATGGGAAGGAGTATCAAACAGAATAATTTGGGCTAGATACAAGGCAAAGTATATGAATATTACTATGATTATTAGTGTATACGCACCAACTAATGAAAAGAAACCAGAAGAAAAGAGCGACTTCTATGATTACCTACAAGCCACACTACATAAGGTTGAAAGAAAATACAAAGGAGATATTAAATTACTAATGGGAGACTGTAATGCAAAGGTATGAAACAGAAATGAAGGAAGAGAACAGATAATGGGCAAACATGGCATAGGGGATATAAATGACAATGGGGAAAGGCTAATCGAATGTTGTACAATGAATGACCTGACCATTGGAGGAACATTGTTTAAACACAAAAGAATTCATAAAGAAACATGGATGGCACCAGGGGGGAAATATAAGAACCAAATAGATCATATAATGATACAAAGAAAATGGAAAAACTCGCTGAAGGATGTGAGAGCAATGAGAGGAGCCGACATAGGCTCGGACCATACGCTGGTGAGGGCAAAAATAAAAATAAGCCTGAAAATAAATAAAACATGGGAACAAACTATGATGAAATTCAATACAAAACGATTAAAAGAAAACGATGTACGAAGAGAATTCCATAAAAAAGGAGAGGAGAAAATGGGGAACATCGAAGACCTAGCTGAGTCCAGCACTGAAGAAATATGGCAGAGATATAAGAAAGTCTTAAGATCATCAGTGAATGAAACGCTGGGACGAAAAAGGAGAACAGATAAAACTTGGTTGCTAGAGAAACGGCCAAAAAAATCGAATAAAGAAGGAAAATTAAAGTTAAACTTCTAGCCATGGAAGACAAAGATGGAAGGAAAGCAATAGAGGACCAATACTGGGGAAAAGAAAAGGAAATAAAAGCGAGTGCTAGAAAAGACAAAAGACTTTATTTAGAAGAACTACTGCAAAAGGTCGAAGGAGCAGCTCGAATATATGATTTAAAGAGCATATACGAAATAACAAAGAATATTACTGGGAAAAAATACACGCAAATCAGGAAACTACGAAAGAAAACAGGAGAAATGTGTGGCACGGACGATGAAATTAGAAACAGATGGATGGAGTATTTCACCGAAATCTATGAAAAACAAGAAGTACAAGAACGTGAAATAGGAGAAGAAATAGAGAGAGAAAAACTTAACATATCTGAAAAAGAAGTTTCTAGAGAAGAAAATTTAAAAGCAATGCGGAAACTTAAAGACTGGAAAGCCGCCGGGGTAGATGATATCCCAGCTGAGATTATTAAAGCAAATATGGAACTAACGATAGAAGTCATGTACACAATTATGAAAAAAATATGGCACGGTGAGAACATTCAGTCAGAAGGTATAATAATAAAGATCCCAAAGAAAGGGGATTTAATAAAGTGCGAAAATTGGAGACCAATTACTCTACTATGTGCAGCAAGCAAGATAATGACTAAAATCCTATTAGAAAGAATGCAAGAGGCGATCGATAAGAAACTGAGGCAAAATCAGGCTGGTTTTCCGCCACAAAGATCATGCATCGATCAAGTATGTACACTCCGAATTATTATAGAACAAGTGCCGGAAATGAAGGGCGACATTCACTTAAATTTTATAGACTTTGAGAAAGCCTTCGTTAAAGTACACAGAGAGAAAATGTAGAAGATACTAAGTGAATATGGAATACCGAACAAATACGTACTATCAGACTACTCTATGAAAATTACACAGCACGGATTGAACACGAAGACAAACTAACGCAAAAGATAAAAATCAATAGTGGAGTCCGACAAGGATGTATTTTGTCACCACTGCTCTTCATTATTATAATAGATTGGGTGATGGAAAGAACAGTGGACAATTGAACAAGAATAACTTGGGACCTATTCAGGAAGCTGGAAGATCTAGAGTTCGCAGACGATATATCTTTATTAACTCAAAAGAAACAACACCTGCAAGAAAAAACAAGTAGACTAACCACAATAGCGAAAACAGTGGGAATGAAAGTAAATGGAAAGAAAACCAAGATATTAACGCATAGTAACAACGAAGGAGAAAAGATCAACATAGAAGAAGAAGAAATTGAAGATGTCGAAGAATTTTGTTATTTGGGTAGTGTGGTAGATGTAAAAAGCGGCTGTAGACGAGATATAGACAAAAGAATTGGACAAGCTCAAAAAACATTTAATATGCTAAGAAAAGTGTGGTCATCAAGTACTTTTACTAGGATAACAAAACTGCGTCTATTTAAGACAAATGGGAAAAGTGTATTGTTATACGGTGCGGAAACGTGGAACGACAGCAAACAAAATATGAAAAAATTACAGCGATTCATCAACAAGTGTCTTAGAATTATATGTGGCTTCTTTTGGCCACTAAGAATTACAAACGAACGACTACGGCAAATAATTGGAGAAGAGCCGATAGAAAAAACGATAAAGCGATTGAAATGGAAATGGATCGGTCACACACTGCGGAAACCACAGAGTAACATTACGCGACAAGCCTTGGACTCTAACGTGTCCGGGAGAAGAAGAATATGAAGACCGGCAGATACGTGGAAGAGGAGTGTCAATAGGGAGTTAGTGAAACACAACCTATCTTGGAACGAGGCAAAGAGGAAGGCTTCAAATAGAGAAGAATGGAAGAAGCTTGTCCAAGATATTACAGAAACAGAACCAAACCTTCAGGACTAACAACGTAACACAACACGAAATGGGAACAAAGACAACAACAGAGATGCGTAAGGCTAGCAACCCTACCATCTGCAACTATTTGCTTTAGAAACGCCAGAAATGGCGCCCTATGCTCCACTGGGAGCCAAAGAAGTGAAGAAGAAAAATAGAAATTGCTAACAAAAAACAGTAATAACTGTCACTATACGTTATAATAAAAAGCAAATTTTCTTTAATTCACATCGCCAGCTGAGGGAACATGGCTCTTTCACTGCAAGGCATGCAGTCGGCCAAGGAGATGTCGATGATGAACAAGTTGTTGATTTATTACAAGAAGATCCGTCTTTAACCACTCGACAGTTTTGCCCGAGTGTGAATCGGGTGCGGATTTAGTTTGCATACTGACGAGCCCGAGTCGTGTTCGGGCAAACCTTGTTTCGACTTGTTGGGAATGTTTTTCCCGAGTCTCGTTCGGGTAGATCCTGTTTCAACTTATTGGGCAGTTTGCCGTTTGATTTGACTGAGATGACGTAATATAAAGCTGTATTTACTGCCGGGCACTTTAGTTGTTCACAATTCTTTGTGGTGTTACGCTGCATGTTGTATCAACGTGTGTCGTCATATTGTAATTTGAATTTAGCCACTGTTATGTCATTTTTGTTTACATTTTAGACGTAAGTGTATAAAAAAATAAGTATATATTATTCATACTTATTTTTATAATCGGCTTTATTTTAGTTTTAGCCCAAAATGTTTCGTGCAGATCATGAAAGTGACGAGGATATGTTTATAAGTGAATCAGACAATAAAAGTGATTTTTCGGAATCATCTGACAATGATATTGCTTCGGAAAACGATGATGCCGTTCTATTCAGAGATTTCGTTGAAATAAATATAAGAAAACCAGCACCTTCCCCCCCGAGGTTTCCATACAGCAATACAGCTGGTCTAAATTTGTATTTTGATGATGATACAGAGGCAACGATTTTACACTATTTTGAATATTTTTTGAATACGGAAATCCTAGACTTGATTACGACTGAGACTAATCGATATTCAGTTCAGTACCTTAGTAATGGAATTTTGCGGAGATGTTCGCGTTTGAAGGACTGGAAACCTACAGATAATGGAGAAATGTTTATTTCTTTTTTCAAATACTGCAACGTATTATAAATAAGCCCATAGGCGAATGGTACTGGTTTAAGCAGGATGTGATCGCAACACCATTTTTCGCCAAAATTATGTCATACAGGCGTTTTGTCTTATTGAAGCGTTGTATTCATTTCACCGATAATTCAACATACAATGCCAGAACTCATCCAAATCTCAAACTAAATAAGTTATGGCCTGCCATTGAACATCTAAACAAAAAATTTTCTTCTGCGATTACACCTGAGAGAGGCGTGACAATAGACGAAAGTTTGATGCTCTACAAGGGTAG
This sequence comes from Limonius californicus, assembly GCA_014611495.1. Lineage (NCBI taxonomy): Eukaryota > Metazoa > Arthropoda > Insecta > Coleoptera > Elateridae > Limonius > Limonius californicus. Next base: position 32,263 of record JABXWE010027713.1, read on the forward strand.
GTTGGGTTGGATTCAATATATCCCCCTAAAAAGGGTCAGATTTGGCATCAAATCTTATATGCTATGACACTATGTGAATCTAAATCTGGATATATTTGGTCATTTATAATTTATACTGGAATTATAAAGATCATGCAATGGGATTACAAATTGTAATGGTTTTGATGAAGGCCATCTTGAATTTGGGTCTATCTGTCAATGATTATAGGTACTAATTCTATGAGCGATGTTGACTGAGTTGATCAACACCTAATTAACTATCCTGTCATCAAAAAGCGCGGGAAGAAATATTATTATAAAATGTTTCTATACCTTCTAGACCAAACAATATGGAATTCGTTTGTTATCTATACAAAGCAGGGAGGTACAATAACTCATTTACAATTTAGATTAGATCTCGTGGAACAAATTATTGAAAAATAAGGAACAATATAGCAACATTCAGGACGCCCATCATCAACCCCGTCACCATTACGTTTGATTGGTAGACATTTTATGGAACCAATACCACCTACAGCGAATAAAGGAAGGCCTACTAGACAGTGCAACGTATGTTGGTCACAGAAGAAGGAAAACGGCAAAAGAATACCAAAAAGAGACAAGATACTACTATCCGGATTGTGATGTAGGGTTGTGTATTGAATGTTTCAAAATATATCATACTAAAAAAATACTTATTTCCATAAAAGTTTAAACATTGTTTTATTTTGTTTGTTCTGATGATTTAATTTGTTCTGATAAAATATAATATTGTAAAACAATTATAATAAAATGTTTAAAAAAATATAACAATTTTAGAAACTCTTCGCACCAAAATTCAACTGTAAGTGGTTAAGTGTGCGAAGAATTACATTACGTACTGGAATATGTAGAAACCAGGTTTGGAGAATAATAAGAAGTGCTTGCTTACATCCATATCATCATCAAAGAGTTCAAGCTATAGGTAATGATTCGAAGCTCGTTTAAGATTTTTTAGTTGGGTACAAAATATCAAAACCTACCGCATATTTTATGGACCGATGAAGCTTCTTTCACACGAGATGTATCAATAATTATCATAATTTTCATAAATGGGCTGCAGGAAATCCTCATTTAAGAAGACGCTCGCGTTTTCAGCATAGATTTAGTGTTAATATGATAGCTGGTATTCTTAATGATCGTTTGATTGGACCATTTGAACTGCCACATCGTTGGAATGGTGCGATTTACGAATATTTTCTAGAAAACTCTTTACTTTTATTACTGGAAGATGTGCCAACACGAAGGGGCACTAGCATATCAATGTCTTCGTGTTAGAGCTTGGCAACGCACATTTTCCGGGAAGATGGGCTGGAGTAGGAGGACCCGAAGTATGGCCACAGCGTTCTCCTGACCTGACTCTATTAGATTTTTAACATGAAATAGATTGTTTGTGCAATTGAAGTGCACACGGTAGAAGAATTACGCCAAAGAATACAGCAGGCCGCCGATATTATTAGGAATAATCCAGCAACCATTATATTAAGAACTCAGCGATCTCTTCTGCGACGTGCTGCTTTGTGTATCGAACACAATGGAGATAATTTCGAACATTTCTTTTAAATAAAATAATAAAACTGTATTAAAAAAAGATTCTTTCATAAAATTCGTTGAACTAAACTTTTAACCACATAAATTATGAAATAAACAATAACTCGTTAACGGTTATATTTGGGATATATGTTTATATGGACTTCTCAACTCTAAATAAGTTCTTGAATTCATTCTTGAAATATTGCCAGTACGTTGTGGGACACATTGTATACGACATTCTTAATGATCACTGTAATTGAAATTGTCAAAATAATTTGTTGTTTAATCGTCAATTATCTGATACGATCAAAAAAAGCTGTTGTTTTGCTTATAAAAAAAATAATGATAGTCGATAACACGTTTTCCTATAGATAGTATGCGACTAGAAAACTGCCTAATGCGTTCTTCTCAGCAAATTCGCTTACTTTACACCTTAATTCCTACATAAAAATATTACTTCCGCGTTGAAAATACGCTGCACTAAATTATAGTACGAAATAATGCAAAACTGATAACAACAGTAAGATTGGATTTTCTTCAGCCCCGTAATGCCATCTAGTCAACCGAGAACAATAGTATAAAATCAAAAATTATAGAAAATTAATCTCCAAACATTAGCTCATAATTCAATTAAGATGACTAACAAGTATACTAGTTTTTTTAATAATAATCCCGGAAATACTTACTTACTTACTTATTTAATCCTCTTGACTCCGTTCGGAGCATAGGGCTTCTACAATTTCCCGCCATTGTTCTCTACTTTTTGCTTCTCTCTTTATTTTTATCCATGTTTTCCCTTTTTCTTCTAATACTCTATTTATACTTCTTTTCCATGTTTCTACTGGCCTGCCTTGTTTTCTTTTTCCGGTAGGGGTGTATTCTTGTGCTTGTCTGGTTATGTCGTTTTCATCTTTTCTTAGTATGTGGCCTATCCATTTCTACTTTTTCCTGTTTATTTCTTTTGTTATGGGTTCCTGCTGTGTGTTTTCCCGCAATTCTTTATTAGTAATTCTGTTGGGCCAATATATTTTTAGAATTTTTCTTAAGTATTTGTTCATAAACACTTGTATTTTTTCTATATTTTTTCTATCCATTTTCCATGTTTCTGCTCCATATAATACTACGCTTTTTACATTTGTATTGAATATTCTGATCTTGGCTGTTGTAGACAGCTAGTTGGATTCCCATGTTTTCCGAAGCATATAGAATGCGTTTTGTGCTTTTCCTGTTCTCTTCTGTATATCTTCTTCTATTCCTCCATTATTTTGCAGTATACTTCCTAGGTAACAGAATCTTCCAGTATTTTCTATCTCTTCTCCTTCTATTGATATTCCCATTTCTTTTGGTGTGTTTATCTTCATTATCTTTGTATTTTCGGTATTTATCTTCAGCCCTATTTTCTTTACTTCCTTCGCAACTTTCTCTGTCTTTTTTTGGATGTGTTGTCTTTTTTCGGATAGCAGGCAGATGTCATCTGCGAATTCAAGATCTTTGAGTTGTCCAAATGCGTTCCATCTTATCCCTGTGTTATTGCCGGTAGCCTTCTTCATCACCCAGTCCATTAGTATCAGAAATATTATTATATAAGGCACAGTATACACCCTTGACGTAATCCACTTTTTATCATATTTTTTTTTCAATTTGTATTTCGTCTGTCAATGTTCCATTATGTATGATTTTGGCGGTGTAATTTTCATAAAACAGTTTGATTATCCTAATATATTTGGGTGGGATTCCATAATTGTTTAGAATTTTCCACATCCTTTCTCGATTGATTCGGTCGAACTCCTTTTCGAAGTCGATAAAGTTGATGTATACTTTGCTCTACCATTCCACGGTTTACTCTATTATTATTCTCATCGTACAAATATGGTCTACGCATGCTCTTTTGGTTCTGAATCCTGCCTGGTTTTGCCTTATTACTTTGTCTATTTCTCTTTTCATTCTCTCTAATATTGTTCTCGTCATTATTTTGCTTGCTACACATAGCAGGGTTATCGCTCTCCAATTTCCGCATTTAGTTTGGTCTCCTTTCTTTGGTATTTTTACTATCATGCCCTGCTTCCATTCCTTCGGTACCTGCTCTTCATTCCATATTTTATTTATTAGTGTGTGTAATATCGCAGTTGATGTTTCTATATCGGTCATCAGCAACTCCGCGGTGACAATGTCTATACCCGCTGCCTTTCTATTCTTTAGTTGTTTGATTGCACTTCGTATTTCTTCTTTCGTAAATTCTGCTATTTCTAAGTTCAACATTTATTTATTTCCTTCTTCTTCTTCGAGCTCTTGATCTATTTCTTGTTGTCTATATAGTTCACTAAAGTATTCCATCCATCTTTCTATGACTTCTTTTTCGGTTTTTATTATTTTTCCATTTTTATCACGAACATGTGCATTATTTACAGTTGTTACCTTTGTCGCTAAAGCTTTTTGTCGTTTCGTGTAATGTTTTGCTATCGTTATTTCTTGCTGCTTCCTCTGCCTTTTTCATCATTTCCTCTTGTTGTTCTCTTTTGTGTCTTTCCTCGCATTTCTCTTCACTTCTTTATTTTTCTGTCGATATGCTTCTTCGAGTACTTTCTTATATTCCTGCTTTTTTGTTCCTAGCATATTTTGTTTTAGTTGTCTTCGTTCTTCAATCGTCTCCCAGGTTTTCCTGGACATCCATGTTTCATTCGTCCCTCTTTGAGTCCCTATCGTTTATTTTGCTGTTTCTTTGTATATTGTTTTAATTTTACTCCACATTTCTTCTATGGTGCAGTCCATCGTGTTTCCCTCTTCGGCATATTTTTCTCGTATCCTTTTTATATGTTGTTGTATACTTGCTATATCTCTGCTCAGCCATTGTATGTTTTATTTTTCTCTTTGACTTTTATTTGGTGTTCTTGTTCTTGCTAGTTTTATCTTTATCTTTGCTCTCATTAGATTGTGGTCTGACCCTACATCTGCTCCTGTTATAGCCCTGATGTCTAGTAGATAGTGTCGCCACTTTTTTTCTATAGCGACGTAGTCAATCTGATTTTTTGTTTTGCCGTCGGGAGACGTCCAAGTTACTTTATGTATGTTTTTATGTGGGAACAAGCTGCCTCCTAATACTAAGCTACTATGCATACAAAAATCTATCAGTTTTTCGCCATTTTCGTTTGTTGTTCCTATTCCTTCTCTTTCCATTGGCATTTCTCTACCTCCATTTTCTTGTCCTATCTTTGCATTCATATCTCCTACTATTATGAGTATGTCTCTTTTATTCTTCTTTTTTATTAGCTCATACGTTGTTTGTAGTTGTTCATAGTATACTTCTTTAATCTCTTCTTCTTTTTCATTTGCCGGGGCATATACGCTAATTATGGTTGTGTTATAGAATCTAGTTTTGAATCTAGCCATGATTATTCGGTCTGATATTCCTTCCCATTCGATTAAGGATCGTGCTGCTTCCTTGCCCATCATAAACGCTACTCCACTTTGGTTTTTGTCGTTTTCATTAGTCTTTCCAGAGTATATTACAGTTTTTTCATTTTGCAGCTTTATTTTTCCGCACCCCTTCCATCTGATTTCGTTCAGTGCCAGTATTTCTACATTGTTTCTGCCCATTTCTTCTGCTACTTGATTTGTTTTACTTGCTTCATTCATTGTTCTTACGTTCCAGAATCCAATATATATTCTCTTTCTCGTGTCCATTTCTATAGCCAGAGTCGTCTTCGTTTTTTCCGTCCGGTTTCCGAAGCTTGTAAAAGTTTCTTTAGCATAAATGGTTTTTTACGTGGCTGGATTGCTAGCCCTGCGCACAACCCTCCTCTTTTCTCAGCCGGGCTTGGAACCGTCCATGGCGGAGTTAATCCCGGAAATACACTTTCACATAAACAATAGCAGCAGTTTTAAACTTTGTAACTTACAATTACTTTAAAACTGCCATTTAATACAATTTTTCAAAAGAATCGTATTTCCACAAACTCTTAGCGTCAAATACTAGTTTTTAAAATAAAAAAGCAAAATATATTGGAATCTCACATATTTTACTAATTTCCTGTTTCTATACGGAAAAATCATGGGTAACTTTAATTAATAAAAATATTACAAAACCCAAAATTGGAAATTATAGCAACCAGCAAAAGCAGATAGATATACCAATTATAATTAGTAAGAGCGAGTGTAAGAATTTTGTAATTGCTATTTCCCTAAAAATGCATTTCCACATTTTGGTATTCATTTCCATCTTTCCACATTTTTTTTATAGGCTATTTGTATCCAGTGCTTCCCTGATATTCTCTGGATATCGTCTCGCCATCTTTTCTGGGGTCTTCCCACACTTCTCTTGGTCTCTCTCGGACGCCAGTCTATCAGTTTGTTGGTCCATTTGCTCTTCTCTTGACATGCTACATGGCCAGCCCATCGCCACTTCAACTGTGCTGTCCTTGTCACATCTGTGATTCCCGTTTTTCTTCTGATATCTTCATTTGCCACTCGATTTCTCAAACTAATTCCGAGCATGATCCTTTCCATTGCACGCTGCATTACTTGGAGGATGTGTAGGGATTTTCATGTTAACGCCATTGTTTCTAAGCCATATGTAAGAACTGGCAATATACATTGATCGTAGACTTTTCGTTTCAGATTTATTGGTATATCATTTGATCCTGGAATGAACCTTAGTTTACCAGAGTCCTTTTCTTCGAGAAATTTCGGCAGTTTGGTTTCCTTTGCCCAATTCGGATACTTCCTCTAGGGTTTGGTTTTCGATGGTTATTTGTGTTTGTTCAAGGCTCATTATTTTGATTTTACTCAGCTTCATTTGTAATCCTATTTGGATCGGTGTTTGATGGAGTTCTTCTACGATTGTTTTTAGTTTTTCAGCTGAAGTGCTGATCAGAATGACATCATCTGCAAATCTCAAGGGATTTAGTCTTACTCCATCAATATTAATTCCTTTACACTGCCAGTTCACATTTTCAAAAATATCCTCCAAGGCCAACGTAAGCCTAGTCTAAGGAATTATAAAATCTTTGGTTTATCAAAAAATTCGACTTATTGAAATTCGAGTTATCGATATGAAAATATGAACATTTGAATAGACATTTTGCCCGAAATCAGCTTCTTGTACGAGTAAAAAAATTGACTTATAAAGGTTCGAGTTAAGAAGGTTCTACTGTATATACTATGTACTTCCATAACTTTTCCAGATTTTCAGGTTATCTAGGTTGCCACTTTGTCCCTGAAAACTATCTGATTATTTTCTACTAGTTAGTTTTTACCTGAATGGTTTTAGCATATTCTTCAGGTTTCCAAAACGACTGACTAATTCGAAAGTGTTGTATTTTTACACACAAAAAAATACCAAAACTGTATTTTACGCTTTCATGAAATTAAATTAATACGTTGTTTATCTTGGAATTTGATTCACGATTCTAACTTATGTTATAACTGTTCTGTTATAACCGAAAACTCCGGTGTTACCAACCGTAAAGCAGTAACAAAGATTTAAAATTCTAGCAATGGTATGATAACACACCCATTCCATGTACACGAAGAGCAGTTAAGTTAATATATTGACAATTAATAATTTGGAGATATCGAACACACCGTTGTGGAAAGCTTAAATCTTAAAGGCAGCAAATTCCTCTCAAGATATTACTTAATAATCATCCAAATTATCTTTCAAATACTGAGTGTGCAAAAAATAGAAGGTAGTTCCAAGAAATAATTAAATAAATTGCACAGCCACTGGCGTTGTAATTGCTATTCGACCTTTACTTCAAAGGACAGTTGTTTATATGTTTAACTTATTCTGTCACCTCTTATGTTAATTTTAAGACTGGTTTGTTATTACATTGTTGCTAGAAAATAATTTCCTAACTCGTACATACTAGTAGTATACAGAGTCGGGCAAAAGTAGGAAACAATCTAATATCTATACTACGGCAACCGCGATTTTAACAAATTTTCTACATGAAAGTTCCGATTTATGGCGGATACAATGACGGTATTGCTGGTTCATGAAAAGAATATGTGAGAAGTAAACACTTTTGTAAAGTAGATCAATTTTGCTTGGTTTTGTTGTATTCATGTTCAATTAACATGTCATAGGTATTTAGGACTTTTACGAATCATATTTTTCCTGCTGTTGAAGAAGAAGCGGTGTCATCAGGACGGAATACATAACCCTTACGCTCTAAATGTTCGGTATTTTTTAAACAAAATGTTAGGTGGATAGGGCGCAGAGGTTTTCTTGAATGTCCCGCTCGTTCTCCAGACTTGAATCCATTGGATATCTTTGTTTAGAAACATGTAAAATCTAGAGTTTAGACCGAACGACCAAATAATTGGGAAAAATTGATGCTCAGGACTGTTGGTGAAATAAGACGAATTCTTGCAAAGCATCTTGTTAATGTAGAAGGATTTATACATACAAGTAAATGGTGGTCATTTTAGCATATCATCAAGTGATGTTTTTATGTTTTTTATTGTTTTGTTGTCAAGTGGTACTAGGCAATAAAACAAATTACGAAGCATTATTGTTCAGTATTTTGTCCAATATCTCAGAATTATTATAAATAAAAGCATCAAACCTTACATCACTATTCCATTTACAATAAAAAAATGATGTCATTTTCGACTAAACTGAAAGTCCCTTGAAATACCACCAATACCTTCATTGTATCCGCCATATATCGGTACCCTTATGTAGAAAATTATGTCCGAATCGCGGTTGCCGTAATAGTGATATTTGCAAGGTTTCATACATTTGAACAACTCTGTATATTATCTGCATAATGTATAATACATTTTAGTTTCGTTTTAAAATGCAATCATTATGATTTTTTTCGGATTCATGCAGGATCGCATCGTGCGGGTGTGCATGTTGTGCCTTGCACAAAGGCGTCTGACCGGAGGGGCGCCGGGTCAAGACGATAAATAATAGTAAATTGTTATACAATGCTCTTATTCATGAAATTAAATTTACTATATAGATTGGACGGAATAAAAAACCGTAAGGCGATAAACTATTAACAGTAAATTCATCAATCGTAGCCTATATCAATTTTTCAAAACTAAAAATAATAAAAAATCATTTGCTAGTAGCAATTCTCGAAGAACGACCTACTGATTTACCAATAATATCTTTAGAAAATAATATTCTTGATACTCTAGATATAAAAGATCTAATTAAGAATTTTGTGGCGGCTGAAGCTACCACGATAAATATGTAATAAATGATACTCCTATATCATATCAGATTACTTAACCTCCTTGGAACAGCCAAAAAATATGTTGGATAGTCCCTGTACATAGGGAACACTGCCTGTTACAATCTGTCAAAAAATCTTTTTAATATTTTATATAACCAAAATATTAAGCTGATTCGTTTTAGCAGACTCACCCTTGTGTAAATGCCTATATAATTTATTTTTCAAAAATTATAACATTTACTGTTGACCATTGCTTGAAACGTAGTTCTTCAAAACGCAACATTTTTAAAAAATCGTTCACTTTAAGAGTTCTCCTAAAATATTTACATAAATGTTGTAGATGTGATGTGAGTTCACATAGGTCCGATATTATCGTAAAATCGAAAATAAAACAAAGGAACGTCTAGCAGATATATACCTGCACAACAGAGTTGCACCGATACTGCTTTCCCAGATACCTTTCACTACGGTGTTTCGCATTTACAATTGGTTTGTGTCAACTGTTAGCGGTTGTAGTCATAAGGGCGTTAAATTGTTTATTTTAAATCAATTTTTATAATAATTACAGCCCAATTCGCCATATACCATTATTATATATACTAATAACACCGTACAACAAAGAAAATAAATGGACTGATATGTTGAAACGCCAGATTGTAACGAAGAATTTCAAGAAGCACGGCTTCAATTCTTGAACAGCAGAATTAAAAACATTTTTTGATTTAGGTTTCATTTTCTTAGTGTTGCTGTTGACCATTTCTTTGCTAATCTAGTTTTTATTTTATTTGTTAATACTAAACAAGCCAACTTTTACCATCAGTAGGGCAAATAGTAAAATAACATTAATTTTACTAAATTAACAATATTAGTTAAAAAATAAATTATTGTTACTACTTCTTATATTAACAAGAAAATAAAAATAATTTAATAAAAATATAGAAAGACACAGCCTGGGAATCGAAACCATATTTTCAATGCGAGAACTTAGCGTTGCACGATGTCATTATTTCATATAACAGTGATAGTCCGCTAATTGAATATTTTAATTATTTAAAAAATCAATTTAAACTAGTAAGTAGTACAGTAAATTAACGCCCTAATGGCTGCAATCGATAGCAGTTGACAGAAACTAATTTGTAAATGCAAAAAGTCGCAACTTTACTGCTCGGTATATAATTACATAAATTACTGTGTTATATATCATTTATATGATCTTATTAGATCATATAAATTTCTATTGAAAATTAACTTATTTAGATAATTTAAAGCTATTTTAGCTTTAAACCTGAAAAATAAATTGTTAAAACCAAGTAAAGGTCATGTTCAATTAGTGTTTGTCATCTCCGTTGATTTTGTTTGGGTTGATCTGGTGTCTAGCCTTTGAATTATCTGTTGCGTTTTGCTCGTTTGTAATCGTAATAATTGTATGAAGATATTACAGATATTTATCAAACCTGACTGTGAGTTTTTCACATGGAAAACAATGAGATATGCTTGGCAACTGTTAACTAACATGTAAAACATGTTTTTTGTGAGTAATATTTGGATATAGGTGTGAAGAACATTTTAAAATGATTTTGATGTTCATTAATTGTAATATTATTAATTTAAGATGATTTATGTTTAAAATGAATTTTAATTTTGTTAAAAAAATCATTTCTCGGCTGTCTCGGGTGTCAAAACATTCTTTT
>JABXWE010027715.1:0-13481 GCA_014611495.1 Limonius californicus
CAAATTAATACGTTGCCCAAAATGGTAGCAAAATCCAACGTTTCTCTCGTAAGTTACATACATTTAAAAACAATTAGAATTTACTATACTTTCATGTAGCAAAATTGGACTGACAGTACAGTGTCACTAGGACCACGACAATTGTTCTGAATGAATTCTAATTCGTGGTATTAAATTTATAAAGTTTACAAAGTAGTAGTAATAATTGCTAGTACGGGAGTGGTTAAAAAAGAGTTTTTTTTTTCAGAAATTGAATCAGCAAGAGTTTGAAGAAAAACTTGTCGAATGGTTGGCCATCAAATATCTCCCATTTAGTTTTTTCGATGATGAAGTGACACAAAATTTATTTAAATCGATTAATAACGCCCTTGTAGTTCCTAAACGTACTACTATGCGATCGAAAACGCTTTCTTATTACGCTCAAGTACAAGAAGTAGTGATGAAAATTTTAAAAAATAACGATTCGAAAATTTCATTTACTATTGACGGCTGGACTTCTGTGGCAAGCAAGTCTTTTTACGGTATAACGGCGCATTATGTAAACAAACATTTTCAATTACACTCCTTGGTACTTGATTTTATTCCTTCACACGGTAAACACACCGGCAAAGATATTGCTGATATATTTTATGAATCCCTTAGAAAGTACGATTTGCAAAACAAAATACAGGGAATTACAGTGGATAACGCCTCTGCCAATACAAAGTTCATGCAAGAATTATCGGTACTTTTGTCTGCTGGCGGGTTTCAACATTTTAGTGTTGAAGATCAGCATTTTAGATGTTTTGCGCATGTTCTAAATTTAGCAGTGCAGGAAATAATTAAATTATTAAAAAGTAAAAATTCCAACTATGACGGTAATACGGATGTGGAAGAAGGCGAGGAGGAGGAGGAAGGAGATTTCCAAGACGAAGAAGAAGACCAGGACATGGAACTTTCTGCCGTAGAAAAGCTTAGATCACTATTTCTTACAATAAAACGATCTGAACAGTGGCAACAAAAATTAAATGCTTCCTGTGAAGCCGTAAATATAGCTCTCGTTTCCCCAAAAATTGATGTTTCAACACGGTGGAATTCTACTTATTTGATGATAACAACAGGTTTAAAAATTAAAGCAGCTTTAAATGCGCTATGCTGCAACTACCCAATGTTAAAAAGGTATTTATTAACAGAAGTAGAATGGCAAATTTTAGCAAACATTTCTAAAGCTCTGCAAAATTTTTATGTTTTATCAACTACACTTAGTGGAGAAAATTATGCAACTTTGCCCATGGTAGTAATTGGTTTCAATATGGTCATTGACAAAATTGAAGATATGATTCAAAAACTTAGTAGTAATAATAGGAAAAACGATGTAGAAGAAAACTTATTGCAAGCATATAAGGCAGCGCATATGAAGTTGCTTAAATACTACAGTAAAACAAATTGGATATACTGTATAGTATTGCTGTTGGATCCAAGGCACAAAAAAGAAACATTTAACTTAACACAATGGGGAGGAGAAATGGCAAAGTATTCGACAACAAAATTCGAAAATTTATTCAGGGAAAGATATTTCGCGTCCAACGCGGGAAATATTATTCGACAAGAAAATACTGCAGAGTCAGACCCAGGTAATTTCACAGATTGTGATATTATAGATTTGGGATCGTTATTTCAACAAGCACCTCCAAATATCGAATCCATTCATCAGGAGAAGTGGAAATTGGAACTAAATAAATATTTTAATTCGGCAAGAGCGGCAAGGGACACAAATATTTTAAACTGGTGGAATACGAATAAGGACGTATATCCAAATTTAGCAAGAATGGCTAGCTAAAAGCGTTCCAGCTGAACGCTTATTTTCCAAAGCAGGCCTGACCATCAGAAAACACAGAAACTCTTTAAATGCAGAATCTGCAAGGTGTCTTTTGTGTTTAAATTCTTGGCTGAGTTGTTCACTATCATCAGAAATTAAAACCAGTTTGCAGAATGTAGATACTACTTAGGTAATTGTAGTGTTATTATGTAATATGCATTTTCGTTTTATATTGAAAAATAAATGTTACTGAATTATACTTCTCTATTGTAATTTAGAAGGTAAAAAGTCAAAAACCTGGTACTTAACCTGCATCTGCGAACAATTTATTGTTCTTTACTCAATGTGTAAGGCTTGTATTTAAAAATAAAAATTTAAAAATTATGCCAACAAAAACAATCACAAGTTACTCGCGAGAAATACTCGCCTCGCCTCGCATCTCGCCTCGCTTCTCGCGCTGGTATTCTCGCCTCGTCTCGCATTATGCGAGACGAGAATTAATAAATTCTCGTCCCGCATCTCGCGAGTAGTTTCTCGCGAGACGCGAGCACGGTCTCGCTATTGACGGCAGCACTAATTACAGCCAATTTGATAATTACTAAAATAAGAATGTATTGCAAAACCCATTTTAATTGGAATTATTTTAGGGCCTAATTTTAAATTTTAAAGATTTAGAATCTGTTAAATTTGACAGCTTGTCAGCTTTGATCCAAGATTAACTAACAATCGGACTATATAATTTTTGTGCACCCAATGTTAGTGAATCAAGGTTTAAATTAAATAAGCCATGCGATATACAACAGTAATGTCTGATTTAAAAACTGATTTTCTTCTGAATTTTTCTTTTACTTGCTCAACCTCGTCAATCGTGTTTTCTTAATTTTCATTATATAATGATTAACAACACAGTTACGAAGACTGCTTATTAACTTTGGATCGGTCGGAATTGCTATTATATTATCCTCAATACTTTATAATTTACTTAAATTGTCGATATTTTATGGTTTCCGTAAAATAACCGTATGAACCAGCACGATTAGTTATCAATATTGGTTTATGAGTTTGTTAATATTTGGGAAAATTTAGAACTGGTAAACAATTTCTGCAATAATTATTATTAAATAGTATGTAGGAAGTGATATTCTCTTTTTGCTTTGAAATATTTTTTTTTATATTTCACACACCCTTATAGATGTTAATTTCTTCGTATTTTAGAATTTGTCTAGGCGAAATAAACCGCATAAGCGATCTCTTTGTCATAAAATATAAATAAAAACAGAGACTAGAATGAAATTTGGTCGATACTGTTACAAAATATGGATTTTCTGTTTATAATTTTTGTAGATGAGCTCCTTATTTGTGTCTGCTATGAATACCGCAACCATCTTATGTCCTTTACTTTTGCTTTAAGCTACCACAGACATAGAGGACCTACAGCTTAATGTGGGCTCCGAACAACATGAAGTGTAGGTACTTCTATTCCAGAGATGATGTACCAGGAATTAGGTTTGTCGTTGTCCTGCGAGGAACAACGGCGGTTAAAAACCCGCGTTTCGGTACTGGGAGCTGTACCCCAGTCCTGCAGCGTAGAAGCCTTACGCACTCCTACGACCGCCTCTGCTATTATAATAATTTATATTAGCGTAAATTTATTACATTTCTATTTGTCATGAAATAGTTGCAATCAAAATAGGAGCTCCATCGAATTATTCAATTTACAATTACAATTTCCGTTGTAAGTGTTATAATTTGTATAAATTGACTCTTTCTTTTCTAATTTGCATAATATAACTTTTGAAGTCAATGCTAGTGGATATATTAGTTAATTTAATACAGCAAATTGTGGTATAAATCTTTTAATATTAATACCACCTGAAAAATGTATTTCTCTTATCTTTGTATCAAGTTTACATTGGAGCTAATAATGTTGATACAATTAAAGTAGTGATAAGGCAAATATCAAGCTAATTGCACTTCTTGCATTTGTATGTAGTTATGTTTAGTTACAGTTATGATTACTAATATAGTTGTTTTGTTCCAGAAGGATGACGACGAGGATCAGATGACTTTTGTTGCCGGACGATGAAAACATGGACGTCTTCTTTTAGCTTCCTAATAATTAGCAATGTTGTTTTGGTTATAACTATATTTCACTCTTAGTAATGTGCTTTTTACTTGCAGTTACCCTTATGTATTCGCTTTGTTCTAAAGTAATAGGTACTTTATACTCTAATTAGTTTACACAACCTTAAATATGTACTTTTACATTAATAGTTGACATAAAGCTTGAATTTTTCTTTATGTATAACTTAGTTTAGTAGTAAGATAACTTTACACAGCTATATATTCTGCAATTACTTTATCTTTGAAGAAAGGAAATTCAATTAAAAATTGTTATCTAAGTAACAGCTGGTTATCAAACGTCGAACTGTCAGATTTGCTGACAAAAATTAATTTCGTTTTCTACATATTTCCAAAGCAGAAACAGAAAACTGTCATTAGAAATCATATTTTAGATCAAAGCTGATGATGTTTGGACGTACATCAAGGCATTTAATTATAAACTATACGCGAAAATATTTAAAATACGATATATAACCCAAAGTGGTAGGACGTAATTCCACAGCTACGCACAGCACATAGTTTTCTAAATGTCCAATATTTTAAACATGGAAAAATTGCTTACCCTCTCTTTTGAAACTCTTGCAGGTACATACTCCTTATGAATATCCATTACAGACGAAGTTAATGGAGGAGGTAATGCAGTGTATTTTAAATTCCAGTATCATATGATTATTTTCTAAGACCTGTTTGTTGTTGGTTTGTTGTATTTGAACGATAGAAACAAGCTTGATATAAGTGAAAATTGGTTATATATTAGGGTAATTATTATTCTAATGTATAAATGAATATTCAAAAAAGAAGAAGATCTTTCAGGTGTATCGTTGACTTGCGAGGAAGAACGGCCGCTAAAAAACCCATGTTTCGGTACTGGGAACCGAACCCTAGACTTTCAGCGTAGAAGTCTTACACGAACCTACGGCCGTCTCTGCTATTATAATAGTTTATAATCTACTATAACTGTAATAATTACTGTATTGCATATTATTACCTGAGGTATCTTGAAAATTGTTGCAAATGAAATGTTTTCTTTAAGCTGTTTACTAAGCGTTACATAAATATCGTAAATTGTTTAAACTATTCTAGTTTCTATTTAATTTATTTTAACTGTATCACGTAAAGCGATGAAATTTATTAAACCTATAAATAACAGGTTTTCCTAAATCGTGCTTTAAACTTTTCCTAACCTCTACGATTGATATTTAATAATATAATAATAAAAGTCTTCGTGTGTAGCTATAGCAGTTATATGTAATATATCTTGAAATCTTTAATAGTTTCCATACAAATTATTCTTTGTAATGTCTCTTACTTTTGTTCTCTGACGGATGACTTCGTTTCTTATCGGATCTTTTAAATTAACATTCAACATTAATCTTTCCATTCCTCTTTGGGACTATGCTAATTTTTCCATCATGGTTTTAGTTCAAGCCCAAGTTTGTGCAGCATATGATAGCACTGTTAGCACACATCGGTTGTACACCCTAATTCTTAATTTTAGAGGTATTTTTTGATTTCGCAATATTTTGCTTTGTTTTCCAAATGCCTACCACGCTGATCGGATGCGTCTTTTTATTTCTGCCTCTTGACTACCTCTCTCGCATATTATTACTTGCCCAAGTAAACATATTCTTGCACATATTCTAGTCTATGATTGTCGATTGTTATATGTCTGTTTTCATCTTGGTTTGTGAGAATTTGTTCATTCTTAATCCAACTCTCTCAAATTGAATGGTCAATTCTTGTAGCATACTTTGCAGATTTTCAAAGTTATCGGTTATTACAGTTAGGTCGTCTGCATATTTTAAGTGATTGTGCATATTTCCATTGATGTTTACGTCTTTCTGCTCCCATTCTAGATTTGTAAAAAGTCTTCTAAAGCCGATGGAAATAGTCTAGGACTCATGCAATTTCCCTGTTGCACCCCTCGTTTAATTCGGATTGCTTGTGTATTTTCATGCAGTTGTACCACCATTGCCGCTTGTTGATATATTGCTGTTATAAGTTGTTTGTCTCTGTGGTTTACGCTACAGTTTTGCAAGGTTTTTTCAACTGCCCATATTTCGATGCTTTCAAAAGCTTTTTTGAAATCAATAAAAGCTAAATACAGTGGAAAATTGTACTCTGAAGATTTCTCTACGAGAGTTCTGACAGTTAGTATGTGATCACAAGTGCTAAAATTGTTTCTAAATCCTGCTTGGTCCATGGTTTGATTTAGTTCTAACTTATTTTCTAATCCGTTTTTTATTATCTTGTTAGCAGTTTGTGTTGTGTTTTCACGAGTTCCGCAGTTACGTTGGAATAACTCGAAGAATAACAATTGAAAATTAAGCTGGTTTATTCTTGTAAATACATCGAAATTAACAATTTTTACGTAAACATAAGAAAAACATGGCTGCAGCTTCTGACTGGTAGCGAGTTCAGACACCTTCTGGACGACCAGATGGCTGATCACACCGCCCCAAGGGGTCATTACACTCTTCGACACCTGAAGGGAGGAAACAGCATAGCAAGGTGGCAAAAACATCATATTTAAAAACTAAAAGTACATTTTTACAGTTTGTATATTTGAGATAGCAGCGATGTAGGTCTGTAGTTTTCAAGCTTTCCTTTGTCTCACTTCTTATGTAGTAATACCACTAGTGAGTTGTTCCAACGTTCTCGAATTGTTCCTTCTTTTAAGCATTTATTTAATAGTAGCTGAAATACTTTTACTATGGTCTCGCCGCCTTCTTTTATAAATTCGGGTGGTATACCGTCTGGGCCTGGTGCCTTATTGTATTTCATGCATTTAATACTGCTTATTATTTCTGCTTCGCTGGTGTCCGGTATATCTTCTGAGTACACATTTGGAATTATGTTCTCTAGGTAATTGTTCTTTTACTTCATCCGTATTTTTGTTCGTACAGATCTTCATAGAAGTTTTCTGTCAGCTTCAATATTTCATCTCGGTTTCTCATCTCGTTTCCGTTCTTATCTTTAATGACACTTATGTTTACTTTTTCCAGTGATCTTCTGATACTCTTCATATTTTTGTTTTGTTCTACCTTAGTGGTTTATACCGGGTGCCCGGATTTCGTAGGGACAACATGGGTATCTTTCTTATTATTAAAGATAGAGATTTGCTTAAATAGACAATGTTGTGCAGGATTGAATGCTGATTCAAATCACCTTGACAAAAATTTTAAATTCCCAATCGTTTAGAAATTATTTCAAAGAAACTGAAAATAGTGATTTTCTAAAAAGTCGAATATTTCCCTTATTATAAAAGATATGGAGGAAAGTTTTATATCAATGTTATTTAATTTAATGAGACAAAGACAAAAATCATGTCAAAATAAAATTCAAGATGGCGGTTTCCGAGATATCAATATACACATTCTTATCTTAAATGGACACCATATTGTTTTTTTACATGGGTAAATAGAATTTTTTGTTTCTCTTTTCAACGATGTATAACAACCTATGTCTGAATACAAATTTATAAAAAATATCATTTGTTTTAATTCTAAATCAAGTAGGCCGGAATAACAATAGATAATAAAAAAACAAAATTTATTTATAACAGCGAACTGTAATACAAATTCAACTATGAAAACAATAATCAACAATGTTACATTAGTCAAATAATCCGCTATTGTTTGCAATGCAAAGTTGGCACCGTTTCTGAACACGATTAATTACTTTATGGATAGTATTGCCATTAATACTGTGAAATGCCTCAAGCACTGCTTCCTGCAATTCTTCAACGTTGTTGTATGTAGGACCATAGACTTTATTTTTAACGGTGCCCCATGAAAAGGTATCACAAGGAGCCAAATCAGGTGATCTTGCAGGCCAACATACCATTAGTTGCAATTACCCTCTCATTAAATCGCTCATTTAAATTGTTCATAACGGCACGAGTATTATGCGAAGGACACCCATCCTGTTGAAACCACATCTGTCTAGTTGTTTCTAGTGGCAACTCTTCTATTAAATCATCGATCTCCTCTTGTAAAACAGAAAAACCTTTGTCCCGTTAAACTATCATAAAAAATAATGGGGCCTATTAATCTATTATTTATTATACCACACCAAACATTGAAACCGAATGTGACTTGGTTGCGAACTGGAAGACTCAGCTGTAAGTTAGTTTGAGGGTAGTAATGCTTATTATTACGTCTATTAAACATTCCACAATTGGTTAACATATGATATTCTTGAAATTGAGATTTCCGTTCACTTGGCCCAAATACCAGTTGCAAAAGTGCAGTCTTCTTTCTGCGTCTCCAGATCTAAATCTTTGAGATGGTTTATTTATAAAATAAAATTAAATTTCAATGATTAGTGTGGATTATTTGAGTTATTTAACATTGTTGATTATTGTTTTCATAGTTGAGTTTGTATTACAGTTCGCTGTTATAAATAAATTCTGTTTTTTTATTATCCATTGTTATCCCGGCCTACTTGATTTAGAATTAAAACAATTAATATTTTTTATAAATTTGTATTCAGACATAGGTTGTTTACATCGTTGAAAAGAGAAACAAAAATTCTATTTACCCATGTAAAAAACAATATGGCGTCCATTTAAGATAAGAAAGCGTATATTGATATCTCGGAAAGCGTTATCTTGAATTTTATTTTGACATAATTTTTGACTTTGTCTCATTAAATTAAATAACTTTCATATAAAACTTTCCTCCATATCTTTTATAATAAGGGAAATATTCAAGTTTTTAGAAAATCACTATTTTCAGTTTTTTTGAAATAATTTCTAAACGATTCGGAATTTAAAATTTTTGTCAAGGTGATTTGAATCAGAATTCAATCCTGCAGAACATTGTCTATTTACCAAATCTCTATTTTTAATAATAAGAAGGATACCCATGTTGTCCCTACGAAATTCGGGCACCCGGTATATCACTTTTAATTAAACTTGTTCTTTAAGTAGTGCTACAGGAGTTCTTTAAGAATTAGATAATTAACCTTAATTGTTTAAACTTTTTTCGCGTTTATTAAATGATTTTTATTACAGCATTAAAATATTGTAATTGACCAAACCATTGCTTCCAATGAAGCATCCCTTAATATACTTTAAATAAACATTTGAATAACTTTACTAATAATGGATTTTTGATAAAACTTTTTAAAGAAGTCTTTTAAGCATGGGTTCAGAATTTTTGGCCAACGAATTGTGCTTCAAAATGTAAATCAAATTATTGTAATAATCCAGAATGATCAAGAACATTTTCCACAAAGGTTTACTTGTTATGATCAGTTTTCAGTCTAGCACTCAAAATACTTCTGAATACTTACATAACGATTTTTATTAAGTTTCTATAAGCCTTACTTATGTGGTGAAAGGGAATAATTGAATTTGTTGACAAACGTTTTTACCAGTTCTATTAAGCTGCTTTAATAATTCGTTGGGCATTATTATTCTTAAGATATTTGGTAAGTCTGTGTCTAGGGGTAAATAACTGACTGCAAGACATGTATGTATCATCTAACGAATATTGAAGTACTGCGTATCTGACAGTAGTCGGTATTACTTCGCATTACCAGGAATTACTAAGCATCTTCTGGAATTACTTCACATTACTATGAATTATATTAGATTACCAGACAATGAAATTTTTAATAGTAGACAATTTGCACGATATAATATAATAATATAACTTTAATTAGTTTAGTAGGGTTTGCAGAAATTGGTAGTGTTGTACCCATTAAAGGTAGGTAGTTTCGGCGTCATACTGACATATAAAATTACATTCTTAAAACTATGGCAAGTAATTTGATATGGATTTTATATGCAATAGGTTAGGGAATTATTTATTTAAATTTTAGGATTTTCTAGGCATTCAAACTGGTTTCAGTAATGTTGAGTTATTAGAACAAGAAATCCTACAATATTCACTCGTTCCCGTTTTTGGCTAGCCTCTTCATTTCTCTGTGCCTTCCACATCCGATGTCTTTCATTATCTGCTCTACGTACTTAATCTAAGTCTTCCGCTGGCCTCGTTTGACCCATACATCCTACCTTCTAAAATTGTGATTAAGAAGCCTTCATGTCTTGAAATATGTATTACAGGTTGATCCATTCTTTGTTTGTTAGATTTCCAGATTTTAGGCGTTTCTTTTGCTCTGTTTAGAATTTCTTCATTAGTGACTGATATATCTGTGCCATTGTTAGCATTCTTCTAAGACACCAGGTTTCTAACGCCTGTCGTCTTTTCTTTCCTTGTTTTCGTATAAGTTTAACTTTATATAGAGGAATGCCCCAGAAGCAGGTTTTCAGGGGTGTCTTTCTTACCTTCAGTGATACATTTCTAGTAGGGGAGTCATTTGGAGGGGGACAGGGTAGGGCAATTGCCTCCCCCCCTGGCTTCGGACAAAAGCCTAACCAGATACAAGAGAAAGACAAGAATTATCGGATTTAATTAGTTTGAGCAAAACTTTGGTTAAATCATCGCTACTCAAGCTAGGTTTGTAGTTACAGCGTTACTCTTTTAATTATAGGTAGATTCGGCAGTTGCGTTCTAATAAGATAGCGATAGAGAGCCATGGACCAGCAATTCCGAGCGATATCTCGATAGTTGATTGAATATTAGTGCGATAATAACTGTTAGTGGTGTTGAAATTTAGTTAACAAAGTGTTTAGTGAAATTCAAATATTGTTGTCAAAGTGAAATTTAACTACAGACTGACCAATTTTGGTCCAAATGGAACAGAAAAAGCGGAAACATTCAACTACCGACATTCGATCATTTTTCAAAAAGAAGCCGAAATCAACTGAGCCGATGCACGTTTCTTCGGAAGAATTCAATCTAACAACGTCCTCGATCGACGTCGATGCAGATGATAATTTTCCTACGTATAACCAGTATAACACGAACTCTTTACCACGCGCCTCAACGTCGAACAGAATAGACACCGTATCTGAAACCCCATCATTTTCTAAAATTCAAATTCCGTTAAAGTCTCAAAGCGCAACTGATGTATCAGCATCGATGAATTACATGCCAGCTCAGCCAAAGAATATTGACTTTCCCAAAACAAACGGAAGAAGATTTAACTCGCTCTTGTACAACACATTTGAATGGATCGAATATTCAAGTGAAAAGGACTCCGTGTATTGTTTCTGTTGTCGACATTTTAAACCAAACAGTACATTTTCCAGAGAAACTAGTGGAAATGTTGCTTTTGTGGATTATGGCTTGAAGAAATGGAAGGATATAAAAAAATCTATTGTACAAACACTTAAATGGGCAACGACACAAGGTTTCATCTCAACTTTGGCTGAACTACAAATCAGTACAAAGAAGCGAAAATAAATCCATTGCTTGCACGATCAATGTCCAAAGAGACAAGGAAATTCTAGATAATCGGAATCATGTACGCTGGTTAGTAAAAACGACATGCTACCTTGGGTCACAGGGACTCGCATTCCGAGGAAAGGAAGAACACGAAGAATCTGACAATAAGGGCAACTTTATAGAGGTTTTGAACGTATTCGCCCAAGAGGATACTAAGTTAAAGGAAAAGTTGTCTTCACGATATGGGCACGATGCTTCCCCTGAGTATCAAAATGATCTGATAAAAGCTGTGGCTCATTGTACAAGGCAGAAAATTTTGAGTAAGATGTCGAAAAATCGCTATTTCACTATCATGGTGGATGAAACTAAAGATGCATCTAAGAAGGAACAATTGAGATTCGTCATCAGATTTATTGACCAAAATGGTAATGTGAACGAACATCTTTTGGGAACTAAACATGTCAAGAATTTGAATGCAAGCAATTTAGTTGATCATGTAAAAAAACTACTGAATGAAAATGGACTATGTATTAGCAACTGTGTTAGCCAGTGTTACGATGGAGCGGCCGTCATGAGTGGACATCTAAATGGTGTTCAACAGAGGATCCAAGATATTGTTCCATATGCGATGTACGTGCACTGTTACCCACACAGATTGAATCTCTGCCTAGTCGCTACTATAAAAAACATCAACGTAATTTCGAATTTTTTCAAGATAGTCCAGATAGTATATAACTTCATTGTGAATGGACAAACAAAATATGAAGTATTTGTGGAAACTTAGAAGTCCAAAAACCTACAGGTATTACACTTGGAGAGATTAGTCGAAACAAGGTGGTCTTATTGGTATAACTCTTTGAAAAAAATTAAACTTCGCTACGTAGAACTCAAAGACACCGTAAATATTGTGGCCAGTCAAAGCGTAGACATTTTGGCTCGAGCTGAAGCTACGGAGCTTTTAAAGGAAATTACGAAACGAAGCTATCTATATATATATATATATATATCTTCTTTGATTATCACTGAAGCAATTCTCGAAAAAATTCATATGCTTTCTTGCGAACTACAAAATAAGAAAATAATAATCACGTCGGTTATTAAATTAGTTAAAGCGTCGATACAGATGTTAACTGATATGAGAACCGATGTGAGGTGGAATCAATTTCAGGACGAAATAACCGAATTCATGAAAAAAGCGGCCACAGAATAGATATGCAAAAGCGAGAATCACGGAAAACAACCACAAGTAGTCGCCTTACTGATTTTGTTGTAACTTCAACCATAGGAAAAAATACAACAGAATCGCCAGAATAAAATAAAGAGAGGAATACTTTATGGAATTTTGGACCGTTTCGTCAGAGAACTGGAGGAACGTTTTATAATAAATAATGAAGTTTTGTGTTCACTAGATGCATTTAACCCAGAGTGTGATAGTTTTTTGCGTTTGATATTGCGAGGCCCCTTTTACTTCACTACAAGAACTTAGACTTAGATTTGATACGTCTTGAAACTGAATTTTTTACAGCTAAATGTTTAATTAAATCATCACACACAATATTGTCGAATTTAGAAGAACTGAGAAACAGTTTAAATGAAACTCCAGAAGCCTTTAGAGAATTGCTGAAAGCAACTGAGATAGTACTTTGCATTGGATTCTCAACTGCATCCAATGAAAGAAGTTTTTCATCATTAAACAAAATAAAAAATCGTCTTCGCACTAGTACTGGTGACGATAGATTGAGGTATCTGCTTGTAATGGCCGTTGACCGATATTTTGTCAAAAATCTGAATTTAAACGATGTCGTAGACTATTTTGCAAGAATGAAACAAAGGCGATATCCATTACTGAATTAGCAATTAGATACTTACTCAATTAAAACTAATATAATATGTTATTCTTTATGTATTACTAGGAATGACGGTTACTTTTGTTAGAATAAAAGTTTTCTTTTGTTACGCCATATTTACTCCATGTTTATAGACTAATACCTATACCTTTAAATAAAGTTTGAATTTTTATGTAGTTATTTATTTCTAGTAAATTAAAGATGTCGGAGAAACTTTTTTACTAGAATAGGGTACAATTATTTCGATAAGTTCCGCTAGATTTTAAATTTTATTTCTAAAATGTTCGATATTTTGAGATTTTTTTATTTCATCCTAAAATTGTCAGATGCTCTTAAATAGCTTTAAAATTGGCCACGCCCACTTTTAAAAAAATTCGCCTGCGGCGCTACTTTTACTCCCTTGCCCCCCCCCCC
>JABXWE010027717.1:0-12280 GCA_014611495.1 Limonius californicus
AAAAAATTATTGTGCGGTAGTTAAGATAAAGAATTGTTAATACCCAACAGTTTATTTTATAGGATTTTATTTGATGAATTCATACCATTTTCACCTTCTTCTCAAACTAAATTCCCTATATTTATTCATGCCATTAAGCTCACTTTTAATTCCTTTAAACATCAGGCACACTGTGCTCCGCAAGGAACAAAAGGATGAAGAGAACAGACAGCTGAAATTCAATACAGATTAAACAAGATATGATCCAAGTTTTGAATACAATTTTAAACATTTAAAAAACAATGCTTACAGCAAGGCCAACACGACTTTACTTTATTTAATAAAGTTTGCAGAAATTTTAAAAATATCCAATAAATTTTCAAAATATCCAGATTTATCAATAACTTAGCAATACTTGTTTTAATAATTTTATGTATAAAACATATTTGTACGTGCGTAACTGTCGACACAATCGAAAGGATTACATAAAAATTTGCATTTAATTCCAGTAGAGCTTATTAAATTATACTGGATGCCATATGAAAGCAGTTTAATAATATACTTTCAAATTCTGAAATAATACAAGGGCGTTTCATTAAGATAATCAAGTAATTAGTTGTGAAAATACTGTACACCCTGTACAGTAAGTAGTTATGTTACAAATACCTTCTCATTTTATTTGGCAAGATTTTCATAGTTTTACTGTAGATTGACAATCTTTAGTTTAATACTTAAACATGGATTGTAAAACGAATCTTATATCAATGATAATATACAGGATGTTCTATTTAAATAAATAAGTTTGGTGTGGCACATTTTCACAGAACATCATGTACAGTCAAAAACATTCCAACTTATGGTTCTGCATAACTCTACTTAAGAGTATATTTGAATATTTTCATTACGAAAATACACTGTTAGATAGTCTTCATTTGGAATAACCTGCCTCTGCCAATAAAAATAAGGTCCTAATGAGATAACACTCAATTTGAAAATTAAAACAACCAGCAGGTATTAACAGCCAACACTATCATAAACTTACTTTTTGCCTTTAATCAGCTTATCGATAGCCGTACACTGAGATTTCTGAACAGAAATCTTCTCCTTAGACTGTTTCTTCTTCAGGGTATCATATTCCTTCTGCTGTTTCCGTGTGCTTTTCTGAAAGCCCTTATCTTGCCTAATGTAGTCGATAGTAATAGGTTCAAATACAAGGGGCTCTAAAACAATGTATAAGAGGAACAAGAAATAAAATAGTATTTAATTACAAACCTTCTTTCTTTTCTTCCTTCTTTTCTTTAAGACCATCGGCTCTACTGTCTGTCACCTAAAACCAAGTATTGAGCAACATTCAGACTTACAATTAGCAAAGAACAACTTTTTCTTTTTTTCACCAGAGCAGTGGTCCAAAATGGTATTAACTGGTCAAAAGCAGTGGTCAAAATTGAATTGCAGAAGGAAACATGTTTTACAACTTTCCTTCATGTGTGCACCATTTTTTAATATTAACTTCCCCCTTGCAATTTTTGTTTTGTTTTCCTTTGATTCTCTCTTTTTCCACGCTCCCCCCTTTAGCAATTTCGCACCTCCCAAAGAGAGGAGTGGCGCCCTACGTTGAGGGGCGTTGAGAATCACTAAGTTACAAGGACACAAGTAGATAGATGGCAGGGGTCAAGCCATCCCTTTTAGAAAAACTTTGTGACTAGATCAAAATCAATATTTTTACTATTATTGACCCTTGCTGTACAAAAATGTTTCTCTTAAAAGATCTTGGATGAACTTTATTCACAAAAATTTGCGGTAACATGCATTTGCTTTCTCCAATAGTGAAAACTATAGACTCTGAAGATTCAATCTGAATTTTTATTTAGAAATTGAAATATAATTACATTAGCTCGTGCCAAAATTTTCACTTTATCTATGAAAATTAATTATTGTTTTCCGCTATGGCTCTCCTGTGCTGTCAGTAAATAGAAATAAGGACTTCACTTGGAAAGCTGTTACAGAAATCAGAAAATATTGCATTCAATTATGAATATTGTGCAAGTAATTTATTCATTATATGTTTTATTTATTTATTAAAATCTATGTAGATATAAATATGTTATTTAATATACTAAACAAAAATATTAATAATGTCAAGCGATTTTATTAGCTTTCTGCTGCTTTAGTTGTATTTCAACCTGGTAGACATCACTTTCAAAGGTAATACAAATAAATAAAATATGTGTAAAGCAGCAGCCACAATTAATAAAACCTGTTGCAATTAGTAATAATATTGTTTTGATTTGTTAAATAATACACTTCGCAACAAAATTAAGGGATAATACAATATTTTATAGACTTATTTATAATTTTGATATTAACCCTCATTCATCATTGAAATTATAAAATGATCTTTTTGGTACTTATTTTTAAACGTTTGATTCCAAAATTACGGAAAACGAGTAATCTGCCAATAAAAATAAATAATAATGCAAATCAGGATGTCCGAAACAGTTTTAGTAAACAAATGAACAGTTTTTACTTAAAATGGATGCTATCCGTCACCGTAACTTCTTAGCTTACGAAAATGTAGTGAAACTGGTGACACTTATTGAAGGTCATACGCAACAAGAAGTGGCAAGAAGACTTGGAGTTTCGCAGTCAGTGGTTAGCCGAGCTTGGTGTAGATACCAGAATACCGGTAATTATCATAGAAGGGTAGGTCAAGGTAGAAGGAGAAAAACTACGGTACTAGAAGATCGTTTATTGCGAATAACTGCTAAAAGACAACGGTTTTGTACTGCTAGGCATTTAAAAACTGAGTTAGTGCTTGCAACAGGCACAATTGTAAGTGTACAAACTGTAAGAAGGAGGCTATGCGAAGCAAATCTGAAACCTCATCGACCGGCTACTGGACCTGTTCTCACAGCAGCACACAAAAGAGCTCGATTACACTTTGCTAGGCAGTATGCCAACTGGACAATCGAAAATTGGATGCACGTACTGTTCACAGATGAGAGCAGATTTTGTCTCTCAGCCAATGACCGACGTGAGAGAGTATGGAGGGCACCAGGTGAACGATTTCATCAGTGCAACATCACAGAAATAGAGCGTTTTGGTGGCGGGTCCCTTATGGTACGGGGAGGTATAAGTTTCGCGAATCGCACGAACCTTGTGGTCCTTAATAGAGGTTCTATGACTGCAGCAAGGTATAGAGATAATGTTGTTATACCAATTATAGAACCTTTTGCTGTGCAACACGGACCTGGCTTTATTTTAATGCAGGACAATGCTCGACCTCATATAGCGCGAATTGTGACTGATGAGTTAGCAGCTGCCAATATTAATGTTCTGGAATGGCCAGTGCGTAGCCCGGATCTGAATCCCATAGAACATCTATGGGATCACCTAAAACGACAAATCCGAGCGCTACAAGTTCCTCCCAGAACACTAGATGAGTTGTCTGCTAGATTAGTAGAAATTTGGGCAACAACTGCACAGGACGTTATTGGCAGGTTAATTGAAAGTATGTCTTCGCGAATAAGAGCTTGCATACAAGCCAGAGGTGGTCACACCCGATATTAATTTGGTTTGAATTGACATTTTGTGGTGTAATTTGAAATTCATTTAGTTTCTTAATGAATTGTAAAACTGTAGCTGTTATTATTGAATATAAATATTGAACTAATAACAAAACATTTATTTTTTGCCATTGCAACTGCAGTAGGAAAAGTAGTTTACAAAAATTCCAGATCTTTTGTAATATCCCTTAATTTTGTTGCGAAGTGTATTTTATTTCTTCTTCTTCCTTCTACATGTATTAGGCTTATTGCCTGTTACGTCCCTTGATCTTTCCACCTTTTCCATGGTCGCCCCAAAGATCTTTTTCTTTTATTTAATAATAATATTTCAACGAAGTAAGAAAATAAACAATTAATTAATGTATATATGTTAGTTTGTGTAAAATTAAATATATCATTTTATAGCGTGCTCTATATTGCTTGTTTATTAGGTGAATATATTCTCCGTAAAAATAGGAGGCGTCCTAATTTTACCCCCCCCCCCTTCCCCAAACAAAAGTCTGACTGTTAGTTTGTAAAGTGCTGTGTGAAATATGCCCACAAGAAAAATAGTGTAAAGTATTCTAATAATTAGCTCATTCAAAAAAGAACGTGCATCTGACAGTATCTTACCGACACATTTGAGGAATGTTTAAAATATTTACAGAATAAAAGATTATTTTCTAGTTGATTTCAGTAAACCTATATTTCACAACGAAATATATTTTGAGTGCCAAGTACGGCCACTGCCACTGCTTTGCATTAAATACATTTTTCCTTGCTTTCACAGGTGGTCAAAACTCATTTTGATCAGAACAGTTTTAACCAATTAAATCCACCCTGTCCAAAAAGCTGCCAATTCTGATAACATTAAAAATTAAAGTGGCACCTCAATTCCCATAGAGGCCATTTGTTCATTTTGCTTTTGCTGCGCTCCCATGAATCCTCTTGGGTCGCTCAGGGCAGCCATGAAGTCTTCGAACCCATCGGGAACGTAGATCTTCAATTCGATATTGCAGAACAGCATAGGAAGTGACATGGGAAAGTTGGCTTCAGTTCGTAGGGAAATATGTCTGTAGCCAGCTTGTAGACCATCCAGAGGCAGTATGCGTTGTCCCAGCAGCTTATCTAAACATTGATGATGTTATTAAGTACAGCAAGAAACAACAAATTGGTTTGATGAGAAAGACAAAATTGCTAATTACTATTTTCATCATAGACACCAAAGCGTAGCACAGCCAAATCAGGCAGCACCACTTTTCTAAAGAGAAATGGTTCTTCGTTATAAACCGGATTTAGACCGTTTCCAGGTACCAATCTTGTACGGAATTCCTTTCGAATTGTATCCGTGGGAAGCCCGTACATGTCCACCTCAACGTACGTACCAACCTGAAAGCAAATTTAATATTTATTGAAAATTGGTTCATAATAAAATATTATTGCACTTAATATAATCTATTCAGGATTGATTTGCCATCCAGCAGGCTGTTTTTTTTTCTTAAGGTGCATTTCTTAAATATTATTTGATTGATTTCTAGCAATGTCAAAATGAAATTGCCCAGTTGCCAGCTCTAGGGTCCCCTACTTTTCTAAAATAATCTAGTAAGTTTAGAATTAACAAAACACATAATATATTATACCTACTTAATTGTCAGAATGGTGAAAGTTATTAACAAAGTGACTAAACTGCAAATTGTGAAAGCTTTCAACCACTATAAAAGAGATAGGCTAGACTTCACACGATTTACCATTATAAATCGATTAATTGATATATTTGGGGTAAGCATGTATTATTTCTTAAATATGCAATTGCAAATTACTTATAATTTTAGGTGTCTGAGCGTTCTATAAGGGACATTTTATCACAAGGACAGTACGTTTTGAAATCATACATTTGTAGTAAACGTGCTAAGACGGACGTTTTCTTAAATTACACGTTTAGAAAATATTTGCAACGACAAATATGACAGTATCATCTGAAGAATGAACATTTTACTCTCGACAAACTCTTGGCTGACTCTCGCGAAAATTTAGAATACAAGGGGGGCAGGACTACTTTATTCAAAATTATTAAATCAATGGGTTACAAACACAAAATGGTGAATGGACGCAAAATTTTATGTGAACAAAAACACGTCGTTGCATCCAAAATTAAATTTTTGAGACAATTTCTCCAATATCAAAATTCTAGTGAAAATGTGACATTCGTGTACCTAGACGAAACGTGGATCTACCAAAATGGATCCGCGAGTCGTCAATGGGTACACGAAACCGATCTTAAAAGTAACCCAGCCAAAATTAAAAGTGAGGGGAAGAGGTTCACGATTTTGAATGCGGGATGTAATTTAGGTTTTTTGGAAGGGTGCAACATGTTACTAGACTCAAAGAAAACGACAGGGACTATTATAAAACTATAAATGGGAAATTTTTCAAAATTGGTTGGTTAATCAACTGATTCCTGCTTTGGACAAGTTACAAGGAAAATTTGTCGTGGTTATGGACAACGCACCTTATCATTCAGTGCAGTTTGACAAGCCGCCCACATTTTCTTGAAAAAAAGGTGTATTGCAGGAATGGTTGGTTAACCACCACAATGTCGAAATTCAGGGCAAAATTACTAAGAAAAAACTTTGGGAGTTAATTAAACCTTTTACAGTAGATGGAAATAAAAGATACGTAACTGCCGAAATTTTGAAAAAGCGCAACTATGAGGTTCTTCGATTGCCTCCATATCATTGCCAATACAACCCAATTGAAATGGCGTGGGGGTTTTGTAAGACCTATTACAATAAGCACATAAATTCGCAGCCAAAATCGAAAGACAAGGTTGCAAATTTATGGCGTGAGGCTCTTTCAAAATGTACCCCCGACATGTGGCAAAATTTCTGTGAGCATTGTGAAAAACTTATTTCGGAAGACTGGACAAAACATATGGGAATCTATCGTTTGAAAATATTCCTCCTTTCATTATTTCAATTGGGGAATCTGATTCAGAATCGGAGGGTGCCGATGATTCAGATACTTCTAGTGATAGCATGAAGGTGGAATAGGGTAGGGGATATTCTTTTGGCATCTAAATTGTGAATGAGTGTTTTACAGTTTTTATCTCGCCCGAGAAAAACACTGACCTCAGTGGAATACGAACTTGGGTCTCTTAGCACCAGAGACAGTCAACCACTGGACTACCACAATATCAATTTGAAACATGAGCGGCATGGGCGTTAATTCTTCTTAATTTGCTGCAAGACCTAAATATAGGACAACAAAGAATGGCATGGAATATGCTCTGTATACATACGATTTCAGTTCAGAATTCTCATGTAAAAAGAACAGCAATATGTATTTGGTATGAATTACGACGACATTTAAATTATAGTTATTATTTTATTTATAATGAAATCATTATTATATCTAAGTATTATAAACCAATATTGAGCAGCAATAGGCGAAAGTTAAATGAACAAACAAGCTCCACTGGCAACATTGCCTGCTTTCAAAAAACATAACCTCCATCAAGGAAAACTAGCATAACCCAACTTAATTAATTGACAAATTTCAATGATACCACGCAATCCCCCTAGATTTCCACAGCCTGTTGGATGGCAAATCAATGGTGCATAGATTATATTAGTTATGCAATTTTATTTGCATAGGAACATAAATGGTTTATTTTTCAAACATTCTAGAAACAGCATACATACCAATTAAATAAGAGGGAATCTGTAGACCGGTTGAGTCATTAAATACTACAACAATGTTGCTGGCATTGCTACAAGCCACTAAAAACAAATAAAAATTTAATATAAATTGCAGTTGTATTCGTTTTATTCGATACTCATTTTTAGCTACAATTTATAAAATTCCATTACATAAAAATCCATACAGTCAAGAATAATTAAATCTATAATTTAAAATTAGTTCAGAATATAACCTACTAGTTATGCAGTTTCATCTGCATAGCTATAGAGATTTGGTATTTCTCTGCAAATACTGCACCAACAACACAACAATTAAACAACAAGGAATTGACCACTGCAAATTGCCTTTCTTATTGTTGAACTGCTCCTCACAATCATCAGAGCCATAACTTAATTAGCAAATGCTTCTTCTGGGATTTTATCAAGTTTGAACAATTCAACAAACAACACCAAAGCTTTTTTAAGATCGTAATTACATTCTTCAAGGCATCTAAAAATAACAATATTAATAGAAGTAAACACAAACGTAAAACAAAATATTCATTACTTTTTAGACCAATCTTCATTTAAAGTTGTTATTGTTTTCAATGTTTGGGTCATTTCATTTCTTTCTCTAGAGCTGCTTGCTGGCTGTATGGACAGATGACTTGGTTTAGGAACCCTAACCATTTTAAATGCTCTTTGGTACTGTGCTGTGGTGGCATTGCTTACATGTAATTGCTCATTTGTAATATTGTATGCTCCATTTGCACCAGCCTTAAGAACAAATGTTCTGTTGAACCCCAAAATTCTTTCAGAATCCAGTAATGATTGTGTGGATTCACGAAAAATGCCCGTGACTGTTAGTATGGCTCCATCCGGCTAAATGTTATAATTAGTCATACAATTTGTTACAATTTTGGTACGAAAAAAATAAGGAGGCTTACCGTGTAATAAACCAAATCAACAGTAAATGTGTATGGATCATGTTCTGTAGCAGGTAAATTACATAGTGTTTTAATAATTTTGCTTGAACCTCGAACAAGCCATTCTTCACTTTTTGCTAAATCTGATAATAAGCGTATATTCCGGGATACACTTTTGTATTGCCCTAAACTAAAAAAGATTAATAACATAATTTATGCTCAATTTCACTTTAATAATTATTGCAAAAACAGCAATCAGGGCCGATATTGAAGGTATGAATGCCCAAAATGCGGAATGGCGCCCCTATGCCTGAAATTAATGTTAAACATACACTGACCGGCATAAAAAAAACCGCCACCCAACAATTGTCGATATTTGCATACTATTTATTTTTGCAAAACAAAGAGGAAGTAAGCGAATGGTTAACATTTAGCAATGTTTATTAAGTAGTTTTTACAAATTTTTAACCTGTTAAAAAAATAAAAGTTGAGAAACGACGAAAACGTAAAAAACAAGAAAATGTAAAAAGACAACTAACGTAAAGTATTGTGGTATCAATAGTTTACACTAAAGTTATTGCTTCTAATACCGTGTGTTTCCACCTCGAGCACGAATAACTTCATTTAGTCGACGAGGCATGCTGTTTATCAATCCTCGTATATCCTTTTCGGGAATTTGATCCCACTCTTCTAGCAGAGCAACTCAAAGCTCGTTTAGGTTGTTTGGTGCTACTAAACGACCTCTGATTGCTCTCCCCAGCTTCTACCATAAGTGTTCTATGGGATTTAAGTCTGGACTGTGTGTGGGCCAAACCAAACGATTTATTTGGACTTCCTCCAATTACCCGCTTACACATCTACCAACATTGTCCTGCATTAAGAGAAAGTTCTCTCCAATCAAAAGGGCAAACGGGACCACATGTTCTTCTAAAATTTCGTTGATGTACCGGGCAGCCGTTAGAGAATCCCTATCTACAACGACAAATTCTGTACGGGCTCCAGAAGAAATGCCTGCCCATACCGTAATCGAAACTCCATTCAAAGTCAAACATCCTTGGAGTAAAAGTGCAAGGTGCGTATGGTTCTCCGGGCTTCCTCCACACTCTTTCACGTGCATCAGAACCTCTTAAACAAAATCTCGACCCGTCCGTAAAGAAAACCTGACCCCACTGTTCTTCAGTCCAGTTTAGGTGTTGTCGGGCAAAATTCAGGCGGACTATGCGATGTAGCGGGAGCAATTCTGGGCCCTGCAGTGGTCTACGAGCAGATAATCCCTCTTTGGCAAATCTTCTCTTAACCGTTCTTCCGCTGACATTAACATTCCGCACTCGTTGAATATCTTGTCGGACTTCAACTTCAAATACGGGAGCAGAAAGAAATGACAGAAGAATGGTCCAATGCATATACAAAAAAAGGAAACAAAAACACAACTACAAACTACACGCCAATAACATTACTAAATGTAACATACAAAATCCTCGCTCACCTTATCAACTCAGAGTGAAACAAGAAACAGAAAACAAAATTGGCAAATACCAGACCGGTTTCAGAGAAGGAAAATCCGTGATACATTCTAAAACAATACCAAGAAAAATGTAGCAAGAAGAATATCCCCAACCACACATTCATCGTCTTTCGCCAGGCATATGACAAAATTAAAAGAACAGAAATCTATAAAACAATTAAAGATATGGAAATCACAAAAGAAGTAGTAACCCTAGCGCATATGACATTAAGCGATACAACAAATATGGTAACATTCAAACAGCAGCAATCCCGAGAATTCAACAGCAACTCCGGACTTAAACAAGGAGACCCACTCTCAACAACAATTTTTAATATGGTACTAGAAAACATCCTGAGGACAGGTGGCATACAACAAAAAAACAACATCATTAACGGCCCCAGCCAGGTCCTTGCAAATGCAGAAGACTTAGTACTGCTTGCAAGAGCAAAAGAAGAACTAAAAAGAATGGCAAAAAAAAGGAAGAACAAGCAAGGAAAGTAGGACTTCTAATTAATGAAAACAAATCAAACTACATGATTCTGGGAAACAGAAGACAAGAAGAAACACAGGATCTAACATTCAACGCAACACATAGAAACAGAAGGTACGAGTTTAAAATAACGAACAGTGCAGTGTACCTAGGGCCAGAGGTGACAAGTGAAGCGAATCAGGAAGGATAACCATAGGATCACGAAGTGTAGGCGCACTAAAAAGCAGTGGCGGCTTGTACTAAAGGGCACAAGGGCACGTGCCCACCCAACCACCAAGATAAACACAGAAAGAAGTTCGCATGTAATTCAGTGCATTATTTTAATTTCATTATTTTAACGATGGTATCAAATTTTCCTTCCGCACCACAAGCGCGGCTAACAGCCTCAAAACTATTTTCCGGGAAACGCTCTGATTTGTACCTACATAGAGGTGATTCGGTTGCCTATCGGTTATCTTCGCTATACGCGATATACCAGGCGAATTGCGCACCGAGCAGATTGTTCCCCATTTAAAGTCAACGTTTGAATTTGGACTTTGGAGCGCTGTTTTCGCGCAATCGCGCGTGTGAATTCAAAGACGAACGTGACGTTTTTTCAATGATGGAAGTTAATTGTGTGCAAAAAGATCGACTGGACGCATTGGCGGTCCTATCAATAGAAAAGAAGTTCGTCCAGTCTATCCCGGATTTTGATAACAAAGTCATAGACGTCTGAAAAATAGGAGAATGGATTTTATGTACAAAAATAGGTAAGTTTTTTCTTGTTCCCACCCTCTTTCTTAACTCACGAGCCGCCACTGCTAAAAAGCTTACTAGAGGACAAAAACTTACAAAGGCCAGTGAAACTAATACTTTACAAAAAAGTGATCAGACCGGCAGTAACTTTGGGTAGTGAAACGTGGGTGCTCACCAAAGAAAATGAAAAGAGACTTGAAAACTGAGAAAGGAAGATCCTACGCAAAATAACAGGAAGTAAAAAAGAGAATGGGATATGGAGAAGAACCAGGAACTAAAAGATATATACAAAGAACCAACACTAACAACTGTAGTCAGCCAAAACAGATTGAGATGGCTGAGACATATAAGAAGAATGAACGCAGAAGAACCGGTAAAGAAAATGCTCGATATAAACAGAATGAAGAAACAGAAGAGCCAGACCAAAGAAGACATGGTGGGAAGATGTGCAAGAAGACATACAGAAATACAGTCTAACAATCTGGAAAGTGACTACAGAAAATAGGAAATTGTGGCAAAACACAATAAATGCCTTAGGCATGTAGCCCTGCAGTGCTGCGATATATATATATATTCTCCAATCACCAGTACCACATCATGGAGGCATAAATCCTCTGGAACTCATCTGAGAAACTTTGCAAATCAAGGGGGAGGTCAAATACTTGGGTGTGATTCTAGACACCAAATTGACCTGGAACCAACATTTGCAAAGAATCACTAACAAGGCAAAAACAACCTTAATGATGGCAAGAAGAGTCTTTGGATATAAATGGGAACTAAAACCCAAAATTATCCATTGGCTTTACACAAAAGTGATAAGACCGACAATAATCTATGGTTCACTAATATGGTGACCCAAGGTAAATCAAAGACAAACAATAAACCAGCTTCTTAGTGTTCAAAGGCTGGCTTGTCCCTGTATAACTGGAACATTCAGAAGCACTCTGACAGCAGCACTAGAAGCTCTCCTGCAACTTCCTCCTCTTGATATAATAAACAAGGGCGGGGAACGCATGGGAGCTTATCGCCTAAACTGCACGGGTAATTGGAGAAGCACCCAACACACATGGGGACACTCCAAAATAATAAATGTAGTATATGACCCAAAATTAAAAATTGGAACGGACTACATGTTAACAAAATACTCTTTTCATAAACCGTTCGAAGTACGGATAAACCGTGAAGAATGAGGTCAAGGGGAACCACCAGACTTGCATAAAAGCTTAGTATGGTATAGAGACGGTTCACACACGAGCAATGGAACCGAAGCTGGTATATATATACAGGGTGTCCTTTAAATGCCTTAAAAGCTTCAGGTAGAATTTTTCCTTTATGAATGCTTAATACAAATCTTCAAAAAAAAGTAGGTATTTGGAGCTTAGTTTTCTTGTACGAGAGTGTTAAAGTTCATATCTTTAAAA
>JABXWE010027718.1:0-27603 GCA_014611495.1 Limonius californicus
AGATGAAAGTATCCACATGTTGAATATCAATTATAATTTAATAAAAACCCAGTAGCTACGAAGACAGCTGGGACTTGGATTAAGTGGGAATTAGAGTCCATGCAAATTGACTGAATAAGAAATCGTATAATTCTCATTTATTTTTTAACCGTTTAACAAATATTGCTTTTTGGTTATAATATAGTTATTTTAAAAATGAATGTACTGTTATGTTTAGATACCCAGGTTCTGGAGTGCCTACTCTAATTATTTCCCAGATGTTATATTTATTATACAGTTCAAAATTGTAATATATAAATGTTAGGTTAGATAGGAGTTGGGTCGTTTGAGAATTAGAGTCTCTGCACATAGGTAATCAGGTTTCAATCAGTAATCAATTTTTGATTATTGTATAGACGCCAACACATTTTTGTTGCTATTTATGTAATATACATATATTCTGTTTTGTTAAAACGAAGGAATTGGCTGTGCATATCCAAAGATGG
Organism: Limonius californicus; assembly: GCA_014611495.1. NCBI lineage: Eukaryota > Metazoa > Arthropoda > Insecta > Coleoptera > Elateridae > Limonius > Limonius californicus. The sequence goes on from JABXWE010027718.1 coordinate 486, forward strand.
CATTGATTGGTTGTAAAACATGATATTCGCTTAGGTGGAATTTGGAAATTGGGTCAAGTAAATTGTTTTTTTTTGTGAATTTAGTGTTTTATACAAATCAGTTTCTCCATAAAATTTTACAGTATTTGTACATTTGTTTTTGCAATTGTTTATTATTACTATTTACCATTTGTGGATCATTTTTTCACTTTATTTTAATGCTGGATATGTTAATTAATTTAAAAAAACAGCAAGTTGAAAGAAAGCCGATTAACATAGTTACGGTGACAATAGAAAACGCTTATTTTCAGTCATTTTAGCCCCCATAACATATCTTAATATTATATTGTTGGCAGTCAATTTATATTTTTTGAGAAATTTTTATGTTCTATTTGAAAATATATCGTCTTTTCCGTGTAAATTTTGGTATGAAATTCCAGTTCAGAAAATGGTTTCTCAAAAAGGCTTTATTTGATTTATTTCGTCAAATGGGAAATGGGAAATATCTTAAGTAAGAAATAATAGCGTGCAGTAAATGATAATTGAAACGTCATTTCCAAATAAATGCTCACCTCTTGTTATGTAAGCGAGCTGTAATTAATTTTTTAATTCCAATGTTAGTTACGTCCATTGGTACATGAACTTACGGCGAGACAAAAAAATGTAAAAATTAATATATTTTATTATAAAATAAAGGGCTTTACCAGAACGGTTAGAAGTTTTAATAAATCAATGTGTTTTTGTAAATTTAAACTATGTTTGGACACATTTTGACAATAGTTACTAAGTTTATTTTTTGTTTTAGCAAAAAAGGTACTTTTTGAAATAGAATTCCCAAGAGACTACTTTTGAAACAGTTTCTGCCCAAGAATGAAACAAATATAATTGGTTTTTCTTGAAAAACACGTTTCCGTGCTTTTTTCGCATTTTCCGATTTTAATCGGTGAACTTTGTCCCTCCAGAGATTTAACCCTCGACAAACCGTACACTTGCACACTTTCGTGTTTTTCTCGCAAATCCTGAAGTTCGCCGAACCCTCAACGAGGCAGTTAATTAATGTAGGAGGAGGAAAAGCCGTGCGCATGTCGTATAGTAAACGTCAATTAAATAATAACGTACGTCGTGGATGGGCGAGCGTCGTTCTACGAAGAGCTTTCAGTAAATCGAACGCCGTCGAGCTTTCAGTTTGTTTCAGCGCACACTGCGTTTTATTGATCGTTGTTTTCCTTCGATTTTGGCGCTTTCGCTTTTCGTTCTGTTTTCTGTTTTGGCCCCCGAGCTATTATTAATTTGTTCGTGTATTAAGATTGATGCGAGCGTGTTGGAAACTTTTCTGTGTTTTGTTGCGAACCTTGTTTGGTTGTCGCGACCGACTGCTGGATTTTTTTTTCGCGGTTAAGAATGGGCTTTAATAATTGTTTTTGCATGGCAAATCCACGTGGATTTTCACAAACCTCTTGCAATCAATTGGGTCCAAATCCTTAATAGAACATTTTTTAAAAAGCTATCGTAGCGTCCTTTTGATAAAACTTCCGCAATAACGAGCAATAAAAGTAAAAAAAAATGTTATTGCCTACCAACACTCCTGGAGTTTCGTTCCAGCAGGAATTGTACCACAGTGTGACCGAAAAAACGAAACTTTTCGCCTCGAAATGCGTTAGTCGGGCTGTAAGTCCAGTGAAAAATAAGAGCCGCGATTCCTCGCCAAGGAATAAATTTATTTTTTGTGCTTGTGGCCTTGGTAACAGCGAGAAATATGACAAAAAGCCGACTGCTAAGTGGTACGTGAAGGTAAGATGATAAATTTGCTGGATATGCCAAATTTTTATTAGATTTAAAATGTGTGACTTATGAGATGCGAATAGATTCCTATAATTTGTCATAGGGTATTGAGGCTGTACAGGGTGTTTCCAATTTTTATACTCAACGAACCACATAACTAACAATGAATTAGAAAAAGGTTTTATATTATTATTACTAAATTAAATTTATTATTTTTATAATAAGAGTATGAACTATTGAAGTGTAGCGGTTATATTGTAAAAGTGGTTTATTTTAAATACATTTTACTAAGTTAGAGCAGGTTATATCAGTTAGGGTCAGAGGGTCGATTGATAGCACTGACTCATAAAATATGCAGTGTAGGTGCGAAAATCCGATAAATATTAACCACATACCTTTTTAAATAATTTGTGCTGAAGAGTTCTGTCAACACCAGTGAATTTAACCCTAAATAATAAATACGATGGTATTTTTTAATGGCAAGCTCTTATTTTTCAGGAAGTTATTAGTTTCCATTTCCATTCTGAACGAGCTTACATGTTAGGCGTGTTTTTAAAATCACTTAAAATTGCTTGTTGACATTTCCGCAATCTAAATTAAAACGAGTATTTTCCTAATTAATTAGGCAGCTTTTATGGTGTGCTAGTTGTTGGACAAGATCAATAATTTTTTTCACTTAGAATAGAGGAAATAAAGTAAAGGTGTTTGTTAACTTTATAATTATCTTTCTTTGGCGATTGAAAAAAAATCGAGGTTGGTTCGACAAGAACAGGCAATGACGAATATGATTATTTATTTATCCTTAGCCTGCAAGGTGACAAATATTATTTTTTGTCTTATGCTTTGTTTTCGAAAAGCGTTGAGTTTGAAAATTAATTTACCAGTAGTTGGTTTGTATTCAACTGATTTTCTGAGGATATTGTATAGTTGGAAGTAAGTGCTGTTGCCTAAAATTTTGGCCATTAATTTCCTAAAACTACTTATAATTGTTTTATCAATTCCTGATTTAGTTATGTTTTATACTCGATCAGCGTAAACAACGTCCAGACAACTCGTTAAGCTCTGTAGAAGTTTAATTTCCCCGAGAATATTCTGTATATGGCAGCTACGAAATCCGTCTAAAACTGAACACAAGATGTTTATATATAAAACTATTCGCACAAAATAGCGAACTCAGTTCCACGAGATATTAAATGTAAAGTTAAAACCCAAAAACTCCTCTAAATATCGATAGATCGATATTGATTTACACTGTTTTTTTAACCATTTTAATATTTTCGTCTATTGCTTAAAATTCCTAAGCATTTTGGTTTGTTAAACGGAAAATATAGGTTCTTTTATCTTTTATTATTCCCAGATATATTGATTAATAATGAAAATCAAGTAGACATTTGGTTTGGTGGAATTTTGATCAAGTGGGAATTAGTGCCACGCTAATGGGCCATTTAAGAATTAAATTAATTGAACATTGCTATATATTTTCGCTGATATACTTTTTATTTTATTATATAATAATATTATTTTGGTTTTGCTAAAATTAGTGTACAAGATGAAAGTATCCACATGTGGAATATTAATTATAATTTAATAAAAATCCAATAGCTACGAAGACAGCTGGGACTTGGATTAAGTGGGAATTAGAGTCCATGCAAATTGACTGAATAAGAAATCGTATAATTCTCATTTTTAACCGTTTAACAAATATTGCTTTTTGGTTATAATGTAGTTACTTTAAAAATGAATGTACCGTTATGTTTAGATAGCCAGGGTCTGGAGTGCTTACCCTAATTATTTCCCAGATGTTATATTTATTATACAGTTCAAAATTATAATATATAAATGTTAGGTTAGATAGGAGTTGGGTCGTTTGAGAATTAGAGTCTTTGCACATAGGCAATCAGGTAATTCCTTTTCAATTTTTCAAATTAATTATTGTGTAGACGCCAACACATTTTTGTTGCCATTTATGTAAAATACAATTATACATTCTGTTTTGTTAAAACGAAGAAATTGGCTGTGCATATCAAAGATGGCATTGATTGGTTATAATTCGGTTAGGTGGAATTCGGAAATTGGGTCAAGTAAATGGTTTTTTGTGAATTTAGTGTTTTATACAAACCAGGTTCTCTATAAAACTGTTAAACAGTTTTTGCTGTTTAAGAAATAAAAAAGTTCCGTTACAAGGAAAATACTGACCTTGTCTCATATTTGTCCCATTTCCCAGAACCAATTTAATATTTAATTAGCTGCAAATATAAACCTCAGAGGGCATACTGTGACTCCATTATCTTATGAAATATGATTTTAAATTTTTTCACGTATGTGCCAACTAATTACGTAAATTATTTAATGTGAAAGGGACAAACCGTTATTTTGTAATAATTACGTTCGAAATGTAATTCTATACGTTTTTGTATTAAACTATACCGCGCCGATATATTAATTGGAACTAATTTTTTGCGTGTATCTTTGGTTGATTAATATTAACTAACGACCTGCTGTCTCCATATATTTACGATTACAGACAAAATTACATAAGGCATTTTACAGCCAATATTTCATCCGATCATGGATATATAAAATGTGGTAGATGCTGCATATAAAGGTAGAGTTATCTAGGAAACATCCAGTGGTACCAAACCCTAGAATTTTATTTGTATGAGTGCCGTCTCCAACAATGTAAAAAATTGAACGTGTTTCAAGGATTGAATTCTGTTGCATTTACTGAATTTACTGAGAGCAATTGTAATTTCAAATCCAATCGAGTGCAACTGAAACAAGTGGTGTGTGATATACTGTTATAATATTACAATGCAGTGATAAAATTACACTGGGTGTGTGTCTCTGATAGCGACAAGTCCATTGCTCTTGTTGATTATCAAAGCATGCAAGTGACATTTCAATAGTGCAAGCTGCACCTCGTCCTTGGTATATGTAAAAATGCTGATCGTACTCGACACACCAATCTGTTGATTTTTAAGCAATCAATCAATGAATAGCGTTATTGTTAGTTTTTGTGTATAATCAAAAAAGGAAAAAAAATTAAAAAACTGGCGGAGCCGAACAATACAAATTGAAGTTATTTTTACCTACAGGGACATTCAACAAAGGACTTTTTAGTAACATATTATCGATTGTGAAAATTCTAAATAATCGTGTAGGTATTGTAGGTTTTAATTTAGACCGCGCTCTTAATGAATTGGTAACGCAGTTGATCTTTCAAATTAGTATCTATAAATAAATGGATATCAGAACAATAATGCATGAGCAATTGTATGGAGTCATCATATTGTCTTTAAAATTCTACGATTCCCGAACTGACCAGCGCAAAAATAATTAACATTCTATATACTTGATTATAATACACAACTCACGATCAAATCTAGCAACGTTAAAATAAAAAATTCACGAACTTCCTTTGGTAAAATTTTACAGGATATTATGTTTTATTCCGCCAATTTCTTTTAAGCGCAGGCTATAATTTATCCGTATCCTATCCCTTTCACAGCACCAGCCATTCAACGTTAATTGGATTTAATCAAATAAATGGCAAGTAGTAAACAGCTTTAATAGATTAACGCGACGCCGAAGGAAAGTACTTCATCCGAATTACATTCTCGAATTGTGCTCGGTCGATCAATTCGGACAGGTCTTGTAGTTGTAAAATGGATGTTCGATACCAATATCTGGGTTAATAGAATTTTCAATAACGATGGTTTAGCCTCGCAGCTAATAGCCCCTCGTGTGTTTTTCATCGTTACCGAGAAAAAGTTTCCACTGGGGGGTTGGTAATATTACTCGTGATTTGACATCCAATTTATCATTAAATTTGCTAGCGGGGAAACGTGCGATCGATGTGGGGGTGCGTTAGGGTCGTTTTGGTAATGGAATGAATCAACAAATAATTTGGCAGCCAATGCTTCTAGGAAATAGAGGTAATATTTAGTGCCTGGCCTGTACGAGACAATGACAAATACGTATTGATTTTATAATGATAAGAAGACATTGATATGAGTGATATGTGTAGGAACACTGTCTTGTTGTAAAAAAACCCGATTTTGAGTGACTAGGATAGCCGATCATACGACAAATATTTCAAACATAATAGAAGCCATTGGGCTGAGTAATACGTACAGGAAAATTATCTGATATATACGGGAATACCACCATTATGTAAAATATTTACGCTTTTGGCGTGTTTGTACAAATCTAAACAATTGTATTACACTAACATACTACAAATGTAATGGGATGTTGTAACTTTTTATCTTCCCAAGGATAGCTAATGAAAACAAATAAACATGGGCAGGTCTTCCCTTGTGTGCAGTATCAATAATGCCCTTGTCATACAAAGATAGCATAGTTACACAATGAATCACCAGAGTACTATACATAAAATCGCTGATAGTAGAACTGAGTCATCTTTTACTATTTTTAACGGGAATTTCCGTGTTAAACGATAGTAGAAAGAAGTCTTTCTTTTCGACGAATCACCGTTTTTGTAAACAGTATTTATTAAATCTGCATAAGAACATAGAGAATAGTTTTGAAAATCCCATGGAAATGTAAAGCCATAGTAATTTAAGGTAAAAAAAGGGATTCATTGTCATTATTTATAGTCAAATTAACGCAAACAAGTCATATTTTTACATTTCATTCAATGAACGAATCTATTTGCCGAGTAAACCTTTATTTTAAATATTCACAATTTTTCTTAGGTACAGTGGTGTGAAAACGTTCTACCTCAGTTGTACAAATTAGATAAATTGCAGTTTAAACCCATTTTTTACAAATATTTTTCATTTCATGATTGCAAATAGTATAATACAGATACTTAAACACAATACCAGTAATAGTAATAGCCCAAATGTTGCTCCATACAAAACGGAAACAATTCGATATATAAAATTTATTCGAAAACAGAAAAATTGTACGTTGTATATAATAATGTAGTTCACACCTAAACGTTTATTAAAATATACACTAATTAATTTAAAACTATTTTAGTACGTAATAAGACATCCTTTGTTTTTAATAACTAGTTCACACCTTTTTGGCATAGAATTCACCAGTTTTTGTAATTCTTCTTTCGTAATGCAACGATACCAGACATCAGTTAGGGATTCGCTTAATTCCACTTATTCTGTGGGCTTTTTTGTTGAAATAATGTTAGAAATCCTTTGCCATAAGTTTTCTATGAGATTTAGGTCCGGGAATTGTGATGGCCAGTATATTCTTTTAACTTTATTGTCGACATCCAAGATTGAACAACAGTTGCTCTGAGGCAAGGAACATTATCATATTGAAAGATAAAGGTTTTGTCAGGAAATAATTCTTTTCCACTAGGCAGCATTTTCTCCTGTAGCACATCAGTGTATTTGGTTGCATTCATCATGCCAAGTGCGTCATGCAGTCTACCAACACCTTCAGCAGACATGCAGCTCCATATCATGATCGAGGTTGGATGTTTAATTGTTGACAGAACACACTCGTGAAAATTCTTCTTCACGAAATCTTCTAACATATGTGTTTCCAGCATGATTGTTAGTGTTAAAGGTAGATTCATCATTAAATAATACCTTCTGGCATTGTTCTGGGGCCCAGCGGCGATGATCCTTTGTCCATCTCAAACGATGAAGTCTTTGTTTCTGATAGGGGGGGTTCTTCCGGGCTTTGCAACCTCTAAGTCCAGATTTAAGAAGTATCCGTCTTACAGTAGAAGTGCATTTACGTACACCTGTAGTTTCGGATTTTGGTTAAATATGTTGAATTGTTGTCTTGTTTATGATGAAAAATTATTTAATATCGTTTTTCATCCGATTGAACGGTTTCTTTTCGGATGGCATTTTGCCACTGCTAAGGACATGCAAAATGCAACTGAATAATCCATAGTACCAGCAGGTATATATATATATATATATATATATATAAAAGAGAGAAGTCACAGGGGGCGAGGTTGGAACACTATACGGTTGATGTTGTAATTCCTCAAAGACGCATTCATCAATTGCTGCTTTAACAATTCGTGCTCTATGCACCCTGCTGTTGTCGTGCAGAAGCAGTATTCTGGGAAAAATTGTGAGGTCTTCTCTTGCGTGTAGCTGCTTTCAAATTGATTATTGTTTCTTTGTAGACATTCCCTGTTATTGTAGACCCTTTTAGCATATAGTCAACCTATAAAAAACCTTCAGCATCCCAGAAAACTGTGTTTTCCCACTGAGAATTGCGTCTTCGCCTTTTTGGGTGGTCGAGAGCCCTTATGAAGCCATTGCACGGACTGTTGTTTCGTCGGTGGGTTCCAGTGGTGTACCCAGATCTCATCCCCAGTTACAATTTTAAAGAGGAAGCCCTCATCTTGGGACAAAGCCCCCAAATTATCCTCGCAAATTTGTCGCCTACACTATTTTGGTTCGAGAGTGAGCAGCCTGGGAATCCACCGTGCTGACAACTTGCTCATTCCCAAATATTCATGAAGGATTTTAAAAACAGATGTTTTTAATATACCTATTTCTCTTGCAATGACTGAAACTGTCACTCGGTGATCAGTCAACACCAAATCTTCATCTTTCTTTATGGGCTCCTGTGTTCGTGCTTCAGGAGGTTTTCCGCATTTTGGGTCATCCTGAATGGACTCCCTGCCCCATTTGAATTGCTTACACAGAATTTAACTTGAAAATAGGACAGGCTATTTTCCCCATAAGAGCCACCATTCTTTCATGGATATTCTGTGGATTGTTGCGTTCTGTCGATAGAAATTTTATGACGTTTCTCTGTTCAAATTTTAAATCACTCATTTTTGCATCTCTAACTATATAGAAATGATAAATCTTAACCGAGTTGTATCAAACTTGGAGGATACACTCTAAAATGTCACAGTGACTTGACATAATAAAATTAACACGATAGCATTTTGCTTCCATAGCTATGTAGATAATATAAAAAACTCCCCTCGTATGTACTCATAACAAATTTAGTACTTCTCCTAATTACGGTTTTAAGTTTCATGTTAAATGCATTTTAATGATCCCTTTAGAAAATGCGCGAATAACTGATTATCGATTTTAGAAAATAACTTACCTTAATTGTATTCTATGGAATTCTAACCACCTGAGATAAGTTGTTGACATAGTCATTAATATCAAATATTTAAAAGTAATTTTTGGAACTTATGCCAAAAATGTAGCTAAAATTTAAGAAATAATAATTTTTTTGGGTGATGCGGGACTTTTTTACACCACTGTATGTTCTTTGAATTTTTTTAATTTATGTACATATTTCTGGCAAGAAAAGGCAGCAAACGCATTACATTTAAAATTATTCTAAAAAATCATTAGCAATTATGCAAGATTATTATATAGATCATTAGCAGCGTTAATTAACAGTAAAACAAGCCAACGTTATAAATTAATATTAATATTAATAACCATAGTGATTGTTTAAAATATAGCTCTCAGGTTGTAGCATAATGCTAACGTTTTTCACTTCATGAACTCACGAATCCTTACAAATATAATAGTTATATATTCCGTTACATCGTGGAAATTTGCTTCAACCTGACAAATCCATGTTCCCAGAAACCACCCCCGAAAAAAATTTTCTACTTCAACCTTCTTATCCGCCCACTGAACATTACCCATTTCATGTGCTTCTTGAAAGACGTATATGCCATGAGCTTAAAACTGATTCTTGCAAAAGATTCCATACCAAGCAATTATACTTAGCAAAAAGCAAGTTGTGTACTAATACTGGAGTTTTCCTTGACGGCTTACAGAATTATTTTTCTCGCTGTAATAAACAGTTTGGTAGTTAGATTAGTCCAAAATTGAATTACCACATGGTTTCTTGGGTACCTAATTGTTGCATAATTTATGTTAAGGTACAACTGAATTTTGAGAGCTTAATCTTTGTTTCAGTAGATTAGTCCTATGCCACTATCCCGTTTTTAACATTTTGATTAGTAAAATTGGCTATTTTAATAAGTATTAACGTTAGAAATACCTATAAACTGTTTGAGGATACCAAAAATGTAAAACCGTTAATTTTTGGGCTTAGCAAGTGATAATTGATGTTTTAGAAGCTGATTCTATATTTTTTTATGCTTAGCCTGCGATTTAGTGTGCCAGTACCATGTTATTAACATAGTAGTTCCTAAAATTGACTATTTTGATAATAATAAACTCTCCAACTAAGTGACGATTGCAACATTTTCTTCCACTTGTTTAATTGTTACATTAAATACGTTGAGTAGATTCGTATTTGTTTATTTTGCATTTTTGGTAGCTGTGCCCTAAACTGAAACTATATTTTAACATCATCATTGGTAAACGGACGATTTTAATAAAAATTAATGTGATAAATACCTGCTAACGCTACACGCTACTACTAATGAATTCAAGGTCTTTCTGTCCTTCTTACTGACTATAATAAACTGGATGGGTTGCCATTTTAGCAGCATGTTCTGTGATTTTGGACGCTTACTTTGCGTTTCCGGCAACTTCCTAGTAAACCACAATTTTTAACACTGGCGTTGTCAAAATTTGGGATTGTAATACGAACTAACATGATAAACACGTGCTAATTCTTCGAAATAATTAAAGTACTTTCCCCTTCGGCCTTTTAAATTCTCTCTCAAATCAATATTTAACTATTTTTAACTTGATTAATAGTGGGCTGTAACATATCCCTTCCGGTGCGCTGGGCACATTGCTATTTCGGATACTTATTCTGCGTTTTCGGTAGCTTTGCCTTCAGCCGTAACTGTGTTGCTGTTGATAAAATTGACGCTGTTCTAACCTTACAGATTTTTAATTCTTTTTCAGATTAAGTTTTTGCAGCGTGTTTGATTTATTCCAGAGGCTCTCAACCATTTTCGCGATTTCAGGCATTTTTATTAAGTCGTTTAAATAATTTCTAAAAATACTGCCATTGATTTCTATTAACATTAATTTGCCAAAGTTTACATTTCTTCGCACATTTCCACAGCGTTTCTTAGAAAATTCCGTAATTTAGTATTCCCTGATTTACCATTTTTTAATACTTTTACCTATCCCTGTAGACATCATTAAACTAGATAATAAACACGGGCTTGCTTTCACAGTTACTAGTTTAACCTAATCACTTGAGATGCATGACCGATTCTACGACCAGAAAGCATTTGATTACCCTAGTTTATATTAGAATATTATTAGAAGTGTGGAATTGCCAGCGGATTCCTAGGTCAACTACCCAAAATACTCCACGCTAAGCTCGAGTGATAATAATTATTTCAGTCCGTACCTAAATTGCATCCTAGCAGCTACAACATAAACTTTCAGAAAGACCAAAGTCGTCTGCCCTCTCGGACGGATAAAATTGCGCACTCGAGCAGATCTCCATGCTCTTTCACGCTTGAGGGATGCAAAACAACAATTCCACTTACGAAGACATGAAAGTGAGTGCGTGGGACAATTACACCAAGTTCTAGTTCCACTGACTTCGAGCGTTCTTGGCATTGTCCGATATAACAACCAGAACGTCTCAAACCGCGAATGTACCCTCGGTTAACCGCATGTACAAACAATGAGACAAAAGAGTTATCGAGTGCTTACCTTGTATTCAATTTATTAATAAACCTACTTGCTTATCGATCGTTCAATTATTACTTATCGAAACGACTTCGTTTGAAACGTGCTTCATAGTCACGCGGCGAATGGCAGGTGTACTATGCATATGATTGCAAATAAATTAAAGATCATATTGTTTACATTACCGTTTCGTGTTACAAGAATAGCCATACTAATGTAATAGGCTTTATTTACGGTAAACCACGAGAAACTTTCCATGCTACATACACGAAACCAATTATAAAAGTCTAATGGCAGTTTGGTCAGTTGAGAATTGTTTTAGGTGGAAATTGGAGCTTCTGGAAATTCAATATACAGAAGTTAGGTTCATTGGCATTTAGGTTAAGTAGGTATTCATATTTCAAGAGTAAAGCAATATTCCTTTATTTTGTGAAAATACCCATGAACGCGTTGCGGATTTGAAATCCTGAATGTTAAGGAATTTATATTATTTCAAACTAAGCGATAGTTTTCATGTGTACACATATATTAGGTTAGTTAGTAAGACAAACCAGGTATGTCAGATTAGATGGAAATTGGCTTATATAAGAATTGTAAACCACGCAAATATCTTATTGATAATTTCTACAGATTTATAAGTTCTTAATTGTTTAATGCGTATTTCGATATGATAACACATTACCAATTAATACAAGTAATATTGTTTTTTCTCATTCGTAATATAATTGTAAACGAAATAAGGCAAGAAATAACGAATGAGGGCATATTTTTGCGACTAAAAGAAAATGTCTATGTATTGTAATGGGAATAGAAGCGTAAGTTAATTTGATAATCACTTAGTTAAGCGGGGTGTATGCCAACTGCAAACTAAATTAAATAGGCTGTTACAATTTCCTATAATTGATGGAAAACTTTGAGGCAACATATTTACAGTGACTTAAATATAGATGTGGTTGTTCCTATTTACATATACACAAATTTGTATAAGACATAAAAGTCATTAATTGGAAAATCGAAATAGATGTTGGTGAGAATTAATTCAGGTGGGAATTGGATCCCAGGAAGATTGTATATTTAATGAAAATTTAATCGGCACTTATGGTAAATATCAATGTATCTTACGTAAAATATGTTCTGATGAAACGTAATTAGAATGGCCACAGGGCTCAAAACGAATGCGAGTAATTTATGAATTGCGTGCAATAGTAATTCTTTCATAATTAAATATTATTTTGTCTAAAATATGGTAAGGTGAACTGGCAATGTAAATGTAATAACAATGTGTTTGGGTACCAGTTAAAAAAAAATGCAAATCCCGTAATTAGGCACAGGAAAAAGTTCTGTTCATGGAGTAAATCCCAAATTGACAATTATTTTGAACTAAGAGGAATCTCCCAGTATACACAGGTATGAAATTAGGCAATTAGAAATACCGAATAGGTGTTATATTAGGTAGAAATTAGCTGGAGTGGGAAATATATTTTAATATTTCTTAATTTACTTAATACTTGAACTTAATAGAATAATAGTAATTGTAGATCAGAAGAGAATATTTTGCTATTCGCGTATATATCACTAAAACACAGTGAAGTTTATTTTTCTTGACTTTTGATGGCTGATTTTATATTATTTGTAATACGAATAGGCGAAGTGGATATATGAAACATGAAAAGTAATTAATCGTTTCAAATTGTATGAGGCTTATTCGGAAACTGAGGGACGTTTGGTGTTTGATGAGCTAGCCACATGTAACTTGATCGTGGTTCTGTCATTGTATTAAGTTGTATAATAAAGCACTAAAATAAACACTACAACTACAATTGAAAATTCTGTAATTCTGTGATTAGTTTATTCCATGCAAAAAACGAGGAATTCTAGAGATGGCCGAACAAACGTGCACGATGAGGAATGAAGTGGGAGATCATGTGTTGTCAATGACGATCTTGTGCAAAAAATGAACAAGACAATTCATGAAGATAGGCGCTTCACTATTTCGAAAATTTCCTCAAATTTCAATATAGCACTGTATGAAATTGTCACGAACGTGCTACAGTACTACAAGCTTTGTGCGAGGTGGGTATCAAAGATTTTGACGGACGTCATGACCTCTGTTGTTGAAGACCATCTCGTGGAAAAGTGAAGAAAATAATTCGTCAAGGTCGGCGTTTCACGATTTCGGAAATGGCTGTGAATTTCCTCAAATTTGTACCACAGTACCACAAACTTTTTGCGAGGTGTACACCAAAGAGATTTACGGACGTTCGCAAAAACTAGCGAATGGCCCCTGCACTGACATGTCTGCATTGCTACGAAACTGACGGTGATGAGTATCTGAATCGCATTGTGACTGGCGACGAGCCTTAGATTTCACACACAAATGTTAAAACTCAGCAACAATCAATGTAGTGGAAGCATGCGAGTTCCCCCAAAGTCAAAAAGTTCAAGCAAGCATTTGAGGACCGAAAGCGCATGGCTACTTTTTTATTGTTGGTTCCTGTCATTTTAACTTACCATTAGTCTTCATATGATTTCGAATAAATTAAGCATCGTGTTGTTTGCGACAGTTATTTCTTTTACTATTTAGAATAGTAGTGCTCATGTATTCCGTATTAGGAATTTGATATTTGCTGTAAATTAGAAATAACCTTTTTTTTCATCCACAGACATTACATTGATTTATGAAATAAAGCTAATGGCAATTAGGTTATATGGGAATTCAGAGGAATGGAATTGTACGAACTGAGTTGATAAGGAAATTGGTGTTTAAGAGTAATATTTTCAGGACTGAAGCAGGTATTACAGTTCCTTAAATTGTCAAAAATCATACAAAAAAATAGATATATCGGTCAGAACAATCAAATCTAAACATAATTCGTTAATTAGGTGCAGTAACATTACGCTTACTTTTATTTTCTGATTAAGGTTACTTTGGACATTGTACTAAATAAAATATAATTGGGTAAACTGGAAATTATAATATTTAATTGGAATTGCGTTAATCTAACAGGGAAATCTTTAAATAAATACAAATTCAGTGATACTAAAACTATTTAAGCTGCAGTTTTATCAAAAGTTTATGGTTTGATATCGTTATGTCACTAATTTATAATCCATGTGTTAATCAGTGTCATGACTTTTACTTGTCCATAATAAAATTATTCCATTCTCTTCAGATTAACGTACTTAATTTATTGCTAGGTAATTGTGTTTTTAAAATTGTCCTTCCCGGTTTGTTAGATTATAAATTAATTAGGAAACACAGTGAATGAATTAACAATGTTGCAATATTTATACTAATTAATTACTGCCGCATTTTAATTAAGTATCTGGGCGATATTGACGTAATTCAAATCGTCCAATTAGGAATCGTTGCTTCACTTATTTTCCTGTTTAGGGTCTTACTACTGGGGGATAGACCTAAATAAGACCCTGATATTAAGATTTTTTTTTGAAAGCTTGTTTAGAGATTGCATCGATCAATAAAATAATCTGAATATACATATACAGGAATGAGACCAACTAGTACGTAGCAGCGCATAGGTGGAATTTCAATCGAAGCTAGTTAATATTTCATGGAAATAGCAAACATGTCAAGAAACGCACTGTAATGTATTAATTTTCCCGCCATTAAAATAATCTAATCTATCAAAGTCTACGAATGTTTCGCTTTGTTGGTTTAGTGTCTCTAATATGAAGTACACAGGAGTAATACAGAGTGTATACTGGAACGTGGCTTCCGGCAGTTTTGAGAAAACATTAGGTATTTAAATGTCTTTATAGATGATGTTATGATTGGTTATATATAGTGGCCTTCTATTTCATGGTTTGGGTTGTTGAGGTGCAACACAATCTCAACTCAAATGGAAAGGGATTCTTGCTTGATGATAGTTCATAGGAAATGGTTTTAATTTTGAAGCTATAAGAGAAATAATAAATTTCTGCAAGGAAGAGCTACAAAGCAGCTAAACGCTCGTTATGGTAGGAGACCGCATACCAAATAATAGTAAAATGCACTCGAAAATGAAAGGGTGCTGCAACAAATGTTTTTTTATTATTTTGTAGGAAAAATTGTTATGGTAAAAAATAAGAAAAATATGTAATAACAAAAAAAATAACATAATTCAGTTGAGCTCCTATAAAATGATGTTGGAAAGTACCCAAAAGAAATCACTACATAGAAACTTCACTATATAGAATTAATGTTTAAATACGAAATTATTCTCATATATTTGATAGCAATATTTTAAGCGATATTTTGTTATAAAATTGATTTTTACAATTGTCGACACATTGTTGGCGGCAATTCTCTATACCTGACTATTGTGGTAACAGTTTGAAAGAAAAACATCACAATATGGAGGCTTTACATCATAATTTTGGCATGCGTTTGTGTCTGAAAGTCAAGAGCCTGCTCATTATATAAAAAATCATTAACTGGGGGTACACTATATGGAAGTTCCAGTGTATTTATGGTTGTGTTGCGTCCCAAACTTTTGAAATGTGAATAAACGAAAACCGTGATAAAATGTAGCTAAAAATACCATAAAATTGTCATTTATAAAGAATGTCTCAAACAACCAATATTGTCGTCGAACATTGCTTGGTTCCATACGTTTGCCGGACCCTATATGTCCAAATAATAGACAATTCGGAAATTTCCCTTACCTTGATATTGTTAATTCAGCTAAAAGCATTTATTTATTAGTTGTGCGAATTGTGCTTTTGAACTTAACAGCTAATAATAATAGATACTTAAATGTATTTGATTGCTAATTCAATATAGTTTAAACAATTTATACGTTTGGCGCCAGAATTTTTAAATTAAATCTACATCTTCTGAAAATGCAGCATTCGCTTTGAGACCAACTATAAATAAATGTTTATAACACATTTTTGTGCAAATATGTACTGATATTTGTTCCACGATCACATAATTATAATTTCAATGAAACAAAATTTAGCTGACTCAGTATTTTAAACATCCTGCAATCATGACAGCAGTCTAATGGTTTGTTATGCTACAGTTCCATCATTTTAAGTACTTTTAAGTAGGGCTATTACCTTTTTCTAGCAAACGTGGTCTTTAAGCATAATTATGATACAAATTGCCGACTTTTTAGCTTGCCCATTTTGTTCCAGCAGCCCACATGGCGACTTTGGGGCGAAGAAAAAACGGACGGGGCCCTCTACACCGTCTACCTTAAGAAGGTTCGATACCATCGACCTACCAAGTCCGTATCTTCCTCTTCTTACTCGGTTAGTATTTATTAGTTTCTATTTTTATTTTTTTTTGTTAATAAGACCAGCATACAAGTAATTAATGATAACACTGATTAGTAACATAAATTTATTGGTTATTACAATCGTTATCAGGAAGGTTCGGTGCAAGCTGGTGCTTTCTTGACATGGTACCAAAACTAAATTAAGCGTATTTCCTGTCTGTTCTGTGTAATCGAGATAGAGCCCGGTTACATAATACCAAGGCCGAACTGTTTTATGGAAAAGGAAAATCCTGCTGTTTATTCAGTGTTTGCTCGTTTGTTCAACATAATATAGCTTTGATTTTATGTTGGAAATAATTGTGCAATTACTTCAGTAATTTAGTTTGCTGTCTAATAATAATCCCCAGAGATGAATGAATCAACACGAACTTTCATGTTCAGGGATTTAATTTGTGTACGGTTATTATACAACAAATATAAATGAATGAGTAATTTTCTTGGGAAATTCGTATGTTTAATTTTTTAATTAATTCCTGGAGAAATTAACGTAGCTGTTATTACCTAGTGGAACTGTTAATTGTTTCAATTTGTTTGTTTTTGTTAACAATGTTTGCTATTTTAATACTGGAAAAAATACAGGAAAACTAAATTGTATTAAGGGGTTATTCAAATTTAATTTTTATCTAAATTGTATACCGGAGGATTTCTCTCAACTGTGTTCATAGCATATCTATTGGATAGGATTGATTGGAGACGGTGGTTTAAGTAAATAAATTTGGAAAACCCCTTACCACCACGATATTTAGAACACTTAAATACGTATTTCGGCAAGCTGCTATCTTCAGTAGGAACTTGAACTAACTAAAGTAACTTGACTGAGGAATACCTTTGGAGATGAGTTCTACACCAAGTCGACAATTGAAATCCAATGATGTGTATTAGAATTTGCAAAATGTTGCGGAATTTCCTTTTATACAAGCAATTAATGTTTATGTTATAGAACATAAGACTTGACTCGTAATTATTCAGCAGTTATGCATTATAGAAATTTATTTAATATTTTAAATGTACTGTAACTCGTAACTGTTTAATAGTTCTTTGTAAAATTTACAACATTCATGAAATAATATAGCGGAGAAACTCTTGCGAAGCATATACATCATCTATTCTGTCAAGTACTAACAGAAAGAAAGTACTCAACGATTGGAAGAACATCTATACACACAATTCTTAAGGTGTTCACAGTTATAAAGGAAGACCTAGAAAAAATTATAGATATAGACGGAGAACAACAAGGCTTCAGAAAGAACAGAAGCACAACTGCCAGAGAATTTGCTAGAATATAATCACCCCTTATTCCTGTCTTTCGTAGATTTTACTAAAGCATTTGACCGCGTAAGAAAGATTAATGTTTTAAAACTCTTAAAAAACGAGCACTCAGTACCAAGCAGCCTAATAGAACTAATATTTACTTACTTACTCCCTGGCTGTTGTCAGCCCGTTAAGGGCCATAACCTCTCTTCCGAGTTCCCAAACTGTTAATAGATGCCACAAATACGAACGCCACGACAAAAATAAAAGCCATTCTTGTTTAATCTAATCATAGATAAGATGATAAAGGCACTAAGAGAAAAAGATGGTTACAAGCTAGGAGCTAACAACCTAAATTATATGTTATGCGGACGATGCCGTATTGCTAGCAAACACCGAAAATAATTTACTGATGTTAGTACTCCAGCTTAACATTATCGGGAAAACTCATAACATGAAAATATCTGCATATAAAACCAAATCCATGGTAGTAAGTAATGACCCAATCCTTTGTCAGCTTGAGGTGGTTGGAGCTTTGATTGAACAGGTATTGACATTTACATACTTAGGGGTGGATATCAACAGCAGTAAAGATTTTTACGCAGAAGTACAGAAATAAGCCACAATAGCACTACAAAACCGAGATGTTTAAATACAGTAGTATGGTACAACAAATACATGAGCAGAGAAAGTAAAGCCAAAAATTAGAAAGCAATGGTCCGACCTGTACTAACCTATGTCATAGAGACACTTACGGAAATAAAGGAAACTAAAAATAAAATACGTACTGTGGAAAGGAAGATCTTACAAAAAATATCAGGAATCACTGAAATTCAGGATGTAAAGAAGTGGTAAAGATGAAGAAACCAAGAACAGAGCAGTCACGTAGATAGGATGGACGAAGACGCTTACCTGGACGACCACTTACGAGATGGGCACAAAGTTGGTTTTCCTCATTCGTAGACTAGACAGAAATCGAAGGCACGTCAAACAGGGATATCCCTAGCTAATAGAAGAAGCAGATAGAAAAAATGTTAACACGACATTTATGATTACATCGCTCTGGGTAGACGTAAAGATCGAAGAAGCAGATAATATGGAAATTATTTGCTAGATAAATATGCTAGAACGTACAAAATATACAGCATTGTATCAGTTCACTGTTGCTACGGATTGATACATTTAAGATTGTTGCCATGTGCCAAGTTCATTTTTATGATGCACCATTTATTTGTTTTATTTTTTTAAATGTAATTTTAAATTATAATTAGTTTAAGATAAGCGCGTCATGTATGGGGATTTCGTAAACGGTAAGACATAACGATTCGGTTAGATGAGAATAGTTGTTTACCAATTCAAGAGCCATTAGATCCACTTCAAATTATTATAGATACCAAAACAAAAACAGACCCAGTTTTCATTTTTGGTGGATAATTTGCTTATTACTAGTGCCTACTGTAATACAGTTTTAACATTATTAAGAAACTTTTTTACAGAGATTTCCAATTTATGTTTTATAACTGCTGTGGTGGTAGCTCAGTTGGTAGAGCGCTCGCTTTCTGAGCAATACGTCGGTTCTGGCTGGTTCGAAACCTCAGCTTTACTATGCAGTTTATAAATATCTTGTACTGCAGCCCACCACACACAATTTTCCAATCCGGCTTGCAATCGTGGAATCTTACAACGATGTTAAACTGTAGGTCCCTCGTGTTGCTACCTTAGCTCCGAGGAGAAACACGTGGAATAGAAGAGGCCGGCCACGTCATTATAAGAAGGAACCTTTCTTCATATAAGGTTCGATGGGCTTATTTTCACACGTAATAAAATTATAATAGGCGGAAAACATTTTTCAAAGTAGGCTATAAAAAATAACTTTTTATGGAAGTTTTTTTTTAAAGAATCGTGGAGTTGCCAAAGGCAACTCCAAGATTCCCATTCCACCCATCTTACCCCGGCTCAGCAAATTTCGTGCTATTCACAGGTTTAACATGCCCCACCCTTGAAAAACCCCATGCCCCAGACACCACAAACACCCTGGGAAAGTGCAGTGCTCAGGATTCGAACCTGAGCGACTTTGGTAGAATAACTCCAAGCCAAGCGCTGTGGCCATTACTCTACCGCGGTCCCCTATGGAAGTTTAGAAATACCTGCTCTTTTGAGAAATTATGATTTAGTCATCCAAATTGCCAGATTTAACCCCAATAAACTTATTTCGTTGGCGTTCGTTTGATTGAGCACAATTTATAATTACTTGTGTTTTGTTTCTTTTGTTACTTTTCCTTTACAAATGGTTATTTAAAAAATTACACACAGTTTTTTAAATGGTCACCCTTATTGTTTAGTTCTTGTTTTATGTCATTTTAATTAATATTACATGTTACGCTTTTTCTTATCTTCATTATTGTATTGGGAAATACTTCAAAATATGGGTTATAAAAAGGATTTTTAGGGAAGATGCATTTATAAAGAAAATCGGAAAACAGCAAAATGAATAACATATCTTTGACTGTATTGACGTATACATTTATTGGTAGTTTTATTTCCTGTAACCGTCATGTATTTTCTTTTTGTTTGTCCACCACCTTATTAGTGTTATAAAACAGTATTTCTCTTATAACTTCGTGAATATTAAGCTGTTTAATTGTAGTATAAAATCTAGGGTTTTGATATTTGTTTGCTTCCCTTTTGAATGCTTAGTATACTATAAAAATTGCTCGCACTGATATAATAGTTACATCATTCCCGCTGTGACACCGAACCGAAATATTGTCAATATCTTGTAAACGAGCTAGAATAAAAATCTGATTAGAGATTCAAAATCTATGTAAAAACTGCCTTAATCATATCAAAATTACATTGTGGTATGGCTGTGGTACGGGAATTTTGGGCACTACCGTAAATTGACGAAACATTTCATAATGTTTATGCGGATTTTAGTACTTAGTCCTTATGTTGAAAATTCTTCTCATTTAATCGAATCTCTGTTTTTCGTCGTTTACGAGATCCCCACGCATGGCACGCTGCATATCAATACTCTAGAATTTATTTCGGTAAGTTTTATTTAAGCGCATGAAAGGAGTGATTTAGGAGACTTAGAAAACAATTAACAGTTAATAACTATAATAGAAGACATATACACAAACACAAAGACCAAAATACAAATAGCAAAAGGGCTAACCGAAGAAATTAAAAGTAGTACTGGTATCCGACAAGGGAACTCTTTAAGCCCAATATTCTTTAATCTAATTATGAACAAACTTATAGACAGTGTGAAGAATTTGAATGGTAAAAAACGGGTCCGGTTTACAAATACGGCTGAAAGATATAACATGCTGACAGCGACGGAAAAAACAAAATCGTTTATTGTTTCAAAGGAGCCCATAAGGTGTAAACTAGAAGTGAAGAACATAATTATAGAACAAGTGATGTATTTGATGTACTTAGAGGTAGAAATAACAAGTGAACGGAGCAGCTACAAGGAAGTCGAACAACAGGCCATGAAAGCAGCGCGAGTGCTTGGATATCTGAGAGACTTTACCTGGAAAAACAAATACCCCACAAAAGAAAGCAAAGTAAAAATATACAAAACAATGGTATGACCGACAATGACTATGCAGCGGAAACCAGAACCTACACAAGCAGAACTAGCAACAAGCAACTCATGTGGACAACAGAAATGAACACCTTAAGAACGATAGTGGGAAAAACAAGGAGGGGCAGAGTCAGAAACAGAGACATAAGAGAAGAATGTGAAATCGGGAATGTAGTAAAATTCGTTAAAGAAAGAAGAAGGAAATGGAATGAGCACGTTCAAAGAGCAAACGACGAAAGATTAATCAAAATAGTAAAGAGTATAATATCCCGGAAGACCGTTAAAAAGATGAATGGAAAGCTGGGTTTACATATCCAACTGAAACACCATAAGGAATCAATACATGAAGAAAAACAGGTTTCGACGTAAATAAGAGAAGAAGAAGAACGCTCCAGACATGTCATGCATTTTTCAGTATACATTGTATGTACATTCCATAAGCTTTTACTCGTGAGAAGACGTTTATGGTTTCGTAGATTTGTTGTCCTTATTAACAGAATGTTAATGATTTATACGATAATTATTTTTTAAGTGGGCGTGAATAATTTCGAGCCACACTAAAGAAGGAATATGCACAGAGTACATACTAGGCGGGCGTTTAATTTTCATTTCATTTTATTTTCATAAAGGCATGTCGTAGCTGATTGAGGCATCTTCATAGCCATAACATTGCATATAACCAAACACGAATATAAAATGAAATATGCCCAGTTTCATATGTAATGCACCACCCATTAAAAATAAAGCTACGTGTTTGAAAATTTGCTAAAATAATGTTTTATTATTGCGAATGAAAAGGTCACTATTTCCATTAAAAAAAATCAAGTGGTTGTGATCATCGGGACCACACTACAGTTGCACGAATAGGGTCTGGTTGCTTAGAAGAAAGCGTTCAGCGACATCGTCCAGCTGGTAGAACTTCACGTACAGCAATGTTCGTGAAGATCGACTTCTTTGAAGAATGGCTACACGAGACCGCTTTCAAACAACAAGGTCTGTTCCTGTAGATTGGATGCGAGCTCTCCACCGCCGCGTGTCAATGGCAACAATTTACAGAAGAATCTCTTCTTTTGCACTGCGATCCCACCGTCCATTCCAACGGCTCCCTTTAACTGCACATCACAAGGCTGTTAGGGTTGTTTGGTATCACGAGCGGCAGCATTGGAATCAGCAATGGAACGACATTGTCTTCAGTGATGAATCAATATTTTGTATGTGGGCAAATGACGGCCGGAGGAAGGTACGTCGATATCGAGGAAAAAGAAGAAATCTAGAGTTTGTTGAAAGACGCCATACAGCTTTAACACCTGGAGTTATGGTTTGGGGTGCGGTAAAGTGTTTCGGTAGAGGATCACCTCTTGTGTTCGTCTCAGGCACTTTAAATGCTCATCTCTATATTCATAATGTCCTGGAACCGGTGTTAGTACCATTCATGCAGACGTTGCCAAAGTGTATTTTCCAACAGGATAACGAACGTCCACACACTGCAAACATTACCAGAACGTGCCTCCAATAAGCACAATTGCAAATGTTGCCCTGACCTGCACGATCACCGGACTTATCACCGATCGAACATGTTTGGGACATGATGGGCCGGCGACTAAGATTATTGCCAAGAGCTCCTAACAACTTAGACGAGCTGAGACACCAACTTGAGGTTATATGGAACGAGATACCTCATGAGAAGATATACCACTGATAGAAAGCATGCCACGACGAGTAAATGCTTGCATTGCTGTTCATGGCTAGGTTACACATTATTAATTTTGTTTTCCTTGTTGTTATTGTTTTCTTATAATTGTTAATCATTTTTTATGAAAACCTGATCATTTCATACGCAATAATGAAACATTATTTTAGCAATGTTTCAAACCCGTAGCTTTATTTTTAATGGGTGGTGCATTTTATATGAAACGAAGTGTATATTAACATATTATGTTATTTTCAAGTTTTGTGTTGAACTGGCTTTAATACATTTTCCGTAAGTGCACAATACGACTGCATATTGTTGAGCAACGTTGTGTGATCTGCTTCTATAAAAAATTGTATTTGTTGTGATAAAATGATTAGAATAAAGGCGGCTGCAACGGCATTTTTAATTATTTCTCCAGCAGCAGCGCTTGTTACGCAGTACCTTTCAGTGGCCGCCCGCCGTCCTCCTTTGATGACGCTGTCTGTCTCACGAAACAGTTTTGCAAACGATTAAAAATTTCTTTGAATTATCTACATATAGCCAGCGGAGGAATTTGGAAAAGATAATCTACAAAGTAGCTTTGCACTGAGTATCATCAAATTCTATTAATGTTGGTTTCTTTGCCTGAGAAACATTCTATTGTAAATGTTGTATTTTCAAACGTAATTATTATCTTAATGGATTGAACCTTCTGGTTCGTTCTGATCTCACACATTTATTATTGATCGTTCCATTACTAACGTGTACTCTATTTTTCGACATGTATTGTAAAATGCTGCCCTATTACATGTAATACAAATAACGAAAACAATGAAATCAGATGAAATAATAATTATTGCCTGCGAATACCATGTTTGATGGTTAGTTGTCAACTGATTGAGGATTCTACGTTAGCGAAAACCGAAGCGCGTTGATAAAATTCATCATCGGCCTACTTAACTGTCCTTTTTTGAACACTTATTACATATTAACAAAATAGAGTCGATCAAAACTTTCGGTTTAACTGTAAAAGGAAAAACCAAATGATCAACGAATATACATATTAAATTTTTTTATATCCAAAAATAAAATAGTGTGTGCACGCTTAAAAATACCACCCGGTATTGTGAGATAAAAATAAATTTCTAATGTATGTTAATTGGTCGCTCTTGAAAAGTGTGTAATTCACGGGCATCATATGCTTATGACACATGAGGCAGTCATGTGGGAAACAAATGCTACATTTAAAAGTCATTTCCGTACTGTTTGCAAACACTAAATGCTAATGTAGCTTCTGTCTTTACTATTATCCAACTTTAAACCTGACCTTACAACGATTTTATTGTCGCCTTATCCTTGACTATAATTATAAACACACGGTGGCATTTTAAATGCAAAGGAAATTTATGTACCTTTGACCAGCTCGCCACTAACATTTATATGTATTGTAGTTAAAAAATATATTTTTATGATTTTAATTAGATGATTATAAGATACGTTTCTATGGTTTACTGTTTGTAAATTTGGAAGAAACTACAGAAGTTTCGTACACGATTATACTGGCAATTTTTTAGGGCTTTAACCGCTGTTGCGGTTAGGATCTAATTTATGACGTGGATAATATCTGATATACTTTTATCATATGAACTTGGAGATTTTCCAACAATGCAATTAATTTTCTAGACAACTACAACGTTTGAGTATGTTTTTTTCCAGGATTCCGATGATGAAATTTCACATCTGGAGTGGGAAACAGTGCGGGTGCGTTTTGTAAAAGCAGGCACGCTTAAAAAATTGGTGGAAGCTTTGGCAACCGACGATGGAGAACTCGAGACTACCTACATCAACGTTTTTCTAGCGACTTATCGCAGCTTTTCTAACTCCAAAGAAGTTTTAAAGCTTCTGCTCCAGAGGTATGAGGAGCTGTCAACTCCCATGAATGGCAAACCCGATAATCACGAGCAGCATAGAAAGTACAGCCTAGTTTTCCAATTTGTTTCAAACTTTTTAATCGCCTTTGTTTTCAGAACTTTAATATCTGCTCTCCACGTTTGGTTGGATAGCTACCCAGAAGACTTCAAAGAACCGCCAAATCATAGTGCTTTAAAGCAATTGTTGCAATTCTGTGAGGATTATCTTCCTGCTACTGAATTGGAGGCAAAGGTTCGGCATAGATTGGATAAGTACAGTAGAGAGCCTCGTGTAGACCCCTTGCTAACTCCCCCACCTGCCTTTGCAATGCGTATGGCTACCACGGGCGGATGGAAAACTTATCGATTACCAGATGTACCTGTAAGGCATTTTGCTGAACAACTCACCAGAATGGATATGGTAAGATAATTGGAAAACTATTTTAATTTTAAATTTAGTGATTGCCAATCAGTACTTTGAAAGCTGGAAATTGTGAAAATGAAAAATAGAACAAGATTTTGCTGACTGTTTCTGTTTGACAATATTATAAAGGAACATTTTATACGAACAGAAGAATGCCTTGGTATGATAATTGGAAAAACTTTCTAAGTTTATACCTATAATTGTAAAGAATATTATAACTGTTTTGCAAAATAGGATTCTCTAAACTTAGAAAATAGCTTGGATATGTTCACTTGATGTATTTTTATTCCTAATAATTGACAATTCCGCACATTTCAGTTTATTGTAAAAGCAACAAAAATTAAATTTGGCTAGAAACATAGGAAAATTGATTCCAACGGTGATAATTATTCAATGTTTTAATAAGAAATAAACGTGTCAGAGAATCAGAGGAGTTCACTGGTATGATAAATGGAAAATATTCTAAAAATTGTAACTGAAAACCATTTATTTCGCGAAAATAGGATTCCCCAAACTTAGGAAGTAAGATTGCTGGTAGCATTTTTTTGGAAATCTCAAAATAGTATATTATTCAATAAGCGGTATAATGTAGGTAATAACTCAGGCGGATGTAGTTGTAGCACTAGCCTCAGGCGAGTGCTGTAATCATCCAAGTGAGTTATTGCAATTACCGCGAGCTGAATAATATACTTTATTCACGACTAGTAAATTGGATTTAAATTTTAATTTTACAATTTTCATAAAAATTGTGACATTTAAAAATTTATGACATATAATTTTACATATTCTTTAAGGCTTTCGCGCTTTCTCGAACTGTCAATATTATAATTTACATTCGGCTTAGACCGGATCGTCATTTGGGAACTACACTCAGCATTATCAGGTAAGGACCGACCTGTAGCTTGTCTGCCTTTACAAGCATTTGCTCTAGAAGTTTGAGCAATATTTGTTCGTAGGCCCTGCCTGCCTGTACAGGGTCGTGTGCTTAGATTATTGAAACCTTGTGACAAGGATTTGATCTTAATGTATTTTGTTTGCCAGGACAATAACACTTAATCGGCTTACGCCTGTTAGCTGTTTGTGAACCCATACAAACTAATGTTTCGCAAGACATTGCAGCTTGCATCTTCAGAGTGAATTCAGCTATAATTTCGACAAGTGTATTTATTTTCATTGTCACACGAGTGATTGTCCAATGTTTTAATTGCACGTTTGTAATTGGTTATGTGGAGTAATAAAAATTCTGCTTTATGGTTGGCTACACAGTTTGAGTAATGAGTTATAACTTATGCTAAATGGTTATAGGTTCCATTACTTGCACAAAACCGGTTGAATAATGTATGTATAACGTAATAGGACTGGATAATAGTATATTCTTCAACGAGTGTAGAATGACAGCTATTATTTACAAGGATGAAAATTTTGTCACGAGCTGAAGGCGAGTGACAGAATCATCCGAGTGAATAATAGCTATTCTACACGAGTAGGAGACTATACTTTCTCTACGACTATTTCATAGGAAGTTACAATTTTTGGTCCGAATCAGTATAATAAAAATTTTGCTTTAGATGGACGTATATCGGTTCACTAGCCACAACCATTTTACGCCGTGTACACCATTGTGTACTGTTTCTGCGATTCCTTCGGCAGTAAATTAATATAC
>JABXWE010027719.1:0-26512 GCA_014611495.1 Limonius californicus
GTGGTTGTGACTCAAGCAAGAAGCTTAAATTCTCTGTTTTAAATCATTATTTGAAATTACCCTTTGAGTTGAACTATCATTATTTATGTTAAACCTAGTAAACTGTGTATCACAATTAGGTTCTTTAATTGGCTTCTTCTTCTGCTTCGCTTCTTAATAGGCCTGCGGCCTATTGCTTCATTTTTAGTGAATGGTGTCTTTCCATCTTTTCTTTGGCCTGCCTATGCTCCTTCTTCCTATAGGTCGTTCATCTCTTGCAATTTTAACGATTCTGCGTTCGTCCATACGTTCTATATGCATATTCCATTTAATTTTCCTTAGTGAATTCCACTGATATTGACGATTTGGCATGTTTGTCTTATATTAACATTGGATACTCCGTCCAGTCTTGTTTTATCGGCTATCAAACTTCCGTTTGTTGCCTGCTCCTAGCTGTTTACGGCATTGTTTCAGAGGCATATACTAATACTGGTCTTACCACACTGTTGTATATGTTAGTCTTAGTGCTTTTTCTTAGTTGTTTGTTGTTCCAGATAGTGTGGTTGAGGCATCCTGCTGACCGTTTTGCTTTCACAATCTTTCTTCTGTTTCCTTTTTAAGGTTTCCATCACTTGTAATATTTATTCTCAGATAGTTAATTTGCATCATTTGTTCGATGGTTTCCTCATTTGCTAGAAGTTTGCATCCCCTTGGTTCTTGGGATATTAGTATTGATTAAGTTTTCGCTGCTGATATTGTCATGTTATATGCTTTGCACGTAATATAAAAGTGGTGTAACATTCTTTGTCGATAATTTTCGCTGTCTGGCACTAGCACTACATCATCAGTGGAGCATACCATTTTAATTTGATGTCTTCCCATTTGGTATCCTTTCTTAGTCTTAGTCGACTTTTTCATTTCATTCAAAAATTAAAAGTGGAGACCCCCGACTGGCAGATGAACTGCTGAGAAAGTTAGACAAAGAAAGAGCAAGCAAATGGGGAGAAGCTACAGAAGGACTGGACTTCACTGACTCAAGTAGGCAGGGCTGGACTCTCCTCAGACGCTTAGGAGCAGCTGCACCGCCACC
The DNA here is from genome assembly GCA_014611495.1 of Limonius californicus. Classification (NCBI taxonomy): domain Eukaryota; kingdom Metazoa; phylum Arthropoda; class Insecta; order Coleoptera; family Elateridae; genus Limonius; species Limonius californicus. The sequence continues at coordinate 1,070 of JABXWE010027719.1, forward strand.
TGACAGAACTATAGATATCAATCCAAATGAAATTGTCGAACATCTTCGAGCTATTTCCAATAATGTACCTCTAAATAAAAACTTCGACAGGCAAATAAAAAATGAAGTCAAACATAACTTCCGATCCCTTCCTAAAGACTCCGAGTGGGCGCAGCCTTTCACCGTACGAGAATTAGAAATCGCTTTGAACAATATGAAGCCACGTAAAGCTCCAGGACTAGATAATGTATTTCCTGAGTTTCTAAAACAACTGGGTGAAACAGCGAAGAGATGGCTGGCAGACTTCTATACCACAATTTTACAGACTGGGGAAATGCCAAATTCCTTTCGTAAGGCGAAAATCCTTGCAATTTTAAAACCTGGCAAACCTGCTAATGCCCCATCAGTTACAGACCAATAGCGCTTCTTAGTATGTGCTACAAGCTACTGGAACGCCTGCTCTATAATAGAATATCACCCACTATTGACGCTTTCCTAATCCCGGAACAAGCAGGATTTAGGAGTGGCCGCAGTACCTGCGACCAAGTACTTGCTTTAACTACCCACATCGAAACAGGTTTCCAGAAGGGAGTAAAGACCGCTACAGCTTTCATTGGCCTATCGTCGGCCTACGACACGGTATGGAAGAAGGGAATGATATACAAACTCCAAAAAATCATCCCTTGTACCAAAATTTCGTTCTTAATACAGAATATGCTGAGCAACCGCAGGATTGTAGTACATCTGAACAACAAAACAAGTAGAGAATGCACAATAAAGAATGGTCTTCCCCAGGGTTCTGTATTGGCACCCTTGCTCTTTAACGTGTACACCAACGATATCCCGAAGACTACTTCTCGCAAGTTCATCTATGCGGATGACTTAGCCCTTAGTACACAACATAAAGATCTGCAAACAGGTAGCGATATTTTAACTTCCGACCTTACAATTTTGCATGAATATTATAAGAAATGGCGATTACAACCTAACCCAATAAAATCTGAGGTCTGTGCATTCCATCTCAACAACAGAATGGCAAATGTAGAACTAGAGGTGATGTTTGGCCAAGAACGAATAAGACATAATCCCAACCCAACTTATCTGAGAGTCACTCTAGACAGATCTCTGACCTACCGTAAACATCTAACCAAAACGGCACAAAAAACCAAAACTAGAAATCATATCTCAAAATGGTAGATTCCATACAAAATTCTGCCCTTAGGATAGCATTTGGACTCTTTAGGTCCAGTCCTATAGAAAGTCTTCACAGTCTTACTGGAGAACAACCCTTATCTCTTAGAAGAAAGCAATTAACCTTAGCGTTTGCCGCTTCAATTTCGTCAAATCCAAAAAATCCAACCTACTGTAACACCTTCAGCAACCATTTTAAAATAATATATAATACTAAAAAAAATGTTCGTCCACCATTATACGAACGAATAAATAGAATATCTTCCGAAATTATGTTCCAGTAGCCAAAGATATCTCCTTTTGAAATTCCTAATATCCCTCCGTGGTCCCTAGCACCCCCAAATCTTAACACTAAACTAGCGAAATATCACAAATCTGAGACCCACTCCTCTATCATTCGAAGTGCCTATTGTGAGATGTGCGAGTGTTACGCGAACTCAAAATTTATCTACACTGATGCCTCCAAAACAGAAGACGGTGTGGGAGCAGCTTTTGTAACAACGGATACCAGGAAAACATACAAACTACCTACAGTATGCAGTGTTTTCACTGGAGAGCTCTATGCTATTTTTCAAGCTACCACTTATGCACTGGATGATCAAGTTCAACATCAAGGTTTAACCTATGTTATCTTCACTGACTCGTTGAGTTCAGTACAAGCATTACACCAGCTGTACCCTGCTAATCCACTTGTGCAATTAATTAAACAGCAATTGTCAAAATTTGTACCAAACTCCGTAACTATAGCTTATGTATGCTTTCATGTCGGCATCGATGGCAATGAAGCAGCTGATAAATTGGCCAAAGAAGGAACTACTTCTCAAAATCTGACACCTATTTATATGTCAACAGATTTAAAGAATAACTTTAAAGAAATTATGAAGAACGTATGGCAGCATCAATGGACCAACAGCAACGCAAAACTGAAGGAGAGTAAACCGTTAACAAAGGACCGTATGTTTCTTCCACCAAATAGAAATGACCAAGTAGTTATCTCTAGACTTCGTATAGGCCACTCCAGGATCACACACGAATACTTGTTTAAAAGAGAAGACCCCCCCACCTGTGATACATGCCAAACGTCTCTAACAGTAAAACACTTAATACCCGAATGTGCCAATTATGAGGAATTTCGACAACATTATGAAGTTAACGACAACTTAGCCATAGCTATTGGAAATCAAGAAGAAGAAGTTGAACGTACCTTACTATTTCTAAAGGCTGCTAATTTGTTTGATAAGATATAAGTATTAATGCATGGGTATATATATATATATGTGATAATTGGTAATGTGTAGCTGCTAATGGCCTTTGTTGTTGAAGCGGCTTTACTTTTGTAAATAAAAAAAAAAAAAACTAGCCGGAACCTCGTGGGGCGCAAATGCCGAAACTCTACGCACTGCCTCACTGGCCATGGTATACTCAACAGCAGAGTACTGTGCCCCAGTTTGGTACTGAAGTCGAAATGCACAATTAGTGGACATACAGCTGAATGACACAATGAGAATTGTCTCAGGAACGGTGAGATCCACTCCATCTAGCTGGCTTCCCGTTCTGTCAAACACAGCCCCCCCAGCACTACGAAGGCTGATAAGCGAGAATGGGATAAGACTACTGATCAACGTAAGGAACTGCCGATTCAACAAGACCTGGCCAACCCTCCCCTTACTCGCCTTAGATCAAGACAACCGATCTGGATGGACCAAAACCTAGAGGAACCAATAAACATTGCCCAGAGATGGAACGAATTATTCCATGCAAATCCAGAACTGAAAAACCGTAATCTGGCACCAGCAGCTGCAGTCCCACTACCAGGGATGGACCTCCCTAGAAAAACCTGGAGTCGTCTTAATAGGTTTAGATGTGGCCAGGGTCGGTGCCGAGACCTGATGTTTAAGTGGAACATGATCTACTCGCCAGAGTGCGACTGCGGGCCCCTAGACAGACCATGAACCACATTGTTGAGGAGTGCCCTACCAGAAGGTTCCCCGGTGGCTTACGTGATCTGAACGAGGCATCTCCGACTGCCATAAAATGGCTAGATGAGCTAGATGTGGACATTTAAACCACAAATTCTTTATGCCAACCACACGATTTACTTAGCTATGTGTTATTTTATATTTGATTTGACTTGACTTGTATATTATATGATGTATTTTGTTTTGTTTTATTTTATTTTATTGTATTTTATTATAGCTTCTCATTCGAAATATATATATATAATAATAAAATTAAATAAGGCGGGTTCAATGAACCTCTTGTCTGATAACTATTTTCGTGGGTATGACATCAGTTAGCTCGCCGTGGCACATAATTCTCGTGGAATTGTCTGTATATTTATCTTTTACAGTTTGTATAAGGGCGCGCGGATTTGCCTTACGTAGCATTTTTATTGCGGCCCCTAATCGGACATTGTCGAATGCTTTTGTAGGTCGACTAAGCATAAGTATGCGGGTTTGTTGAATTCTAATGCTATAGAAGTCGTACTCTAGATGTGCTGAGAATTGATTCCAGTATTCTGGCTTTATTTTTCTTATTTTAGAATTCGTATCATTACTTATTCATCGGTATATTTCCCATGCTTGTGGTGTTTGTAATTGTCTATATCTTAGGTATGTTAAGTGCTTTCCTTTGGCGCTGATTGACACCTATTCGCAGAACCATGGCATTTTTTGGCTCTTTTTTGATTTTACACTGTTTGTTTTCCTAGTTCCTAGTACCTCCGTTGCTGTCTCTATTATGTTGTTCTTTAGTTTCTCTCAGCTTTCTTCAATGGTGTCTGTATTATTGATTTCATTTCATTCCATCTTTTGTCTCATCCTGGTTCTATACGAGTATAACCATTTTGTTGTATCGTCGTGTAAGGAAGATATATTTAATTTTGTTGTATTAATTACTGCAGGGTCTCTGATTTTTAGTATCATTCTTAGTTTTCCAGGTTGTGATCGCTGCCTATGCCTGCTGAGGTAAGGGATCGAATGTCTAGTACCTGTGTTGGATGAACTTTTCTATTCGTTAGAATATAGTATATGCAGGATTTCTGACCTCTTGTGTTTTACTTTGTATATTTGTGTTGGTTCTTGTGATTAAAGAATGCGCTATTAATCCGCATGTTGTTGTCTATACAGAAGTGAATTGTCATATCCCCGTTATCGTTATGTACGTCTTTGTAGAATCATTGTTTGATAGTCATCCGTTACAGTCTCCCATGATTATTCGAGGGTCTTCTTTCTTCATCGAATTGACGGTCTCCTAAAGGCCGTCATAAAAAGTTTCTTTTTCATGCTGTGGTTTGCTTGTATCTGGAGCCTATACTGAGATTATGTTAATGCAGGTTGTTTCAGTTTTCAGTTTCACTGCTACTATTTATTCTGATTTATATATTGGACTATCTATGTTATTTACACATTATTTTATTTTATATTAGTCATACCCTTTCTTTTCCATATTTGTGCTTGGGGAAACCGCTGTATATTGGGACGTAGTTATTACAGTTTATTATTCCTTTTCTTTTCTTTCATGTTCATATGTCTATTCTGTTTCTCTGTATTTCCATTAATACTTTCTGGTCTTTGCCATTTCATGATTTGATGTTCCATGTGCCTATTCCCATGTGGTTCTTCGTTTTCCATTTCTCTTTCCTTTTCTTGCTTGGGTTGTCATCGAATCTTCCATCCTAGGAACCATACACCTTTCACATTCCGGACTTGGGTCCAGAGTTTTAAATTAGCTTGCATAAATAATAAGTACTTTTCAAATATTAAATTAGATCGTTGCCTCATTGTTAATGACATATTTTCTTAATTTAAGAAGTAAACAGCGCAAAGTAGTTGTTGATGAACTTCTCTATGCGAAGTAGGTATTTATTTATACTTTATTTAAAAATGTGGACACCGTGGACTGATTGCGAACATTCAAATCGGCGAAACATATATCAAATATACCGGGAAAACTGCTTGCTTACGGTAAAATTGTTAAATCAAAGGTTGAGTGAAGATTATACTGTAATAAAGTACATTGCTGGGAATTATTAAACGCATGGGATTTAAACGTAAAACTATAAACATGCGTCAACTTGTTATGGAATCTGATTACAATATTGCGCCGCGAGTATCTGTAATACATCAAACATATCGTCACGAAAATATAAATACTTACATGTTACTTAGGCGAAACTAGGTACAACTCCCACGATATTACCCAGAAAAGTGCGACAAATAATTTGAGTCAGTATAAAATAGATACGCTAGAAAATTAGTATATTTTATGTTTTAAGTAATTATAATTCTATGTTGTAATTTTATTATTATTATACAGTGTTAATAAATATTTATATCTAAATAAAATGGATATTTGGAAATGTTAAACTTTCACATGAAATTCCTAAACCCGGGTCTGTTATTTAACCTGCATTTACCCTGGGGAGGCAATAACGATATAACTTGATGGAAACTATAGCTATAGTACACACGTTATAAGCTCCAACTAAAGGAACGTTGTAGCAATCTAAATACTCCAATTAAAAATCTTAGCAGTTTGTTAAATTGTTAAATGTTTGGCTTGTTGAAACTCATATTTTCTTAACACTGTTTGGTTATATAAGAGAGTGGAGTTAAAGACAGCTTACAACTTTCCAAATTTAATATCTCGAGACAAACTTAAAATCTTTGAATTTGTCATAAAAAACTGCCTTTCACTGTATCTAATATATGATTCTGGTTTTCTGATGCTTTAAATGGTAGAATAAACGACCTGTCTAACTTAATATACATCAGAATAACGTATACGGTTAGAAGATATACTCGTTCCCCTATAGTAATGCATATATCATGTAGGTATCTGAATATAAAGTTGTCTGCTAAATTCCGTTATTTGTGAGTAAACGGGATAACATAATAGCAACATACAGACCGCCAACATATTTAGGTCATCGTTCCATTTCCGCTTGGCAAGTCCTTATTAGCACCTGAGGAAAACCTGCATTTATGTTTAGAAAACAATTTTGATTTTAACATAGGAAAGCGTTTCCCAATGGAGCTACTCGAATCCAAACTGTTTTGAGAATATCAATTAAGATACACAACAGCGTTAATAGATGAACTCAGATGTGGATTTCGGGTTAGATTAAAAGCGAGGAGTAACAAAAGATTCATTAGCAACCACTTTCAATGAATAAAGCATGAATAATTGTTATAAACTCTGATAAATTGGGAGCGCAAATTTAAATGTTGAAATAACAGTACTTTCAGATGAATAACAAATAATTTCTGAACTTATACTCTCGATATTAATACCTACACATATCTACCTTTGTGCTCTTAGAATATCTGTAGGGCGGTCCATAAGTAACGGATAAATTCATTTTCTACGTAATTTACAATTTATGAGTAAAATCCTGAAACACGTCAATTTTTAATTCTAAAATGACATGTTTTAAGCTTAATTGTATACCTCCCTCTTGAACCCCCCTGGAGTGACAGCAACCCCTTTAAAATTTTTAAATGGAAGTTTGAAAGGGTTTTTAATTCTCTAACCAGCAATATAAGGTTCTTTGAATTTCTCTAAATTTTCTATTGAAAAATATTACATTTTTAATGTCACTAAGTAAACAAATGAACATGAAACAATTTAAATCAAATGTACAAACTGGGCGCCCGTTGCTTCTTGACAATAATGAAGGCGTTGCTGAAATTCCTTTAAAACATTTTGTATCGTTTCCGGGGTGATTTGATTAATTTCTTACCTAATTTGTCTTTTAAACCGTCGATGTTATTCGGTCTGTTGTAGTAGAGTTTAGATTTTAAATAACCCAATAAAAAATAGTCAAGCGGGGTCATATTGGGAGAACGGACAGGCCACTCAATTTCACCGCGTCTACCGATCCACCTATTAGGAAAAACTTGATTGAGATAGGTTCTTACTTCCAATTCAAAATGTGGTGTAGCTCCGTCCTGCTGATACCAAATATTTCCATCAATTTCATTAGGGTTCTCATCATCTGGGAAAAGTATTCTCAACTCTGGATCTAAGAAATTTTGCAAGAAATCCAAATAACGCGCGCCAATTAATGTGCTATAAAAGAAATATGGTCTGATAATTTGAGAATTTATAATTCCAGCTCATACGTTCACCTTCTCAGGATATTAAGTATTGGCCTCCATCATCCAATGTGGATTTTCTGTACTCCAGTATCTACAGATAGATTTGTTGACTGTTCTGTTTAAAATTAATGTTGCTTCATCAGAAAAAAGAATGTTTCTTATAAATAACGGATCATCTTGGCATCTATTTGCCATGATTTCTCAAAATTCCTGTCGGCGGTCAGGGTCATTCTCGTTAAGTTCTTGAACCAAATGGATTTTATATGGGTGGTATTTTTCTTTTTTTAGAAGACGCAATACGGACGTTTTACTAACATCTTTATCGGCAGCAATTCCTCTTGTACGTTTATGTGGATTATCTTGATTATTTTTTAAACAGTCCTATCAACCAATCGTAATGAGACAAAATTTCAAATCGACCAATAGCATCAAAATTACACTGACTATTCGCTAGTAGTGAATTACACTGATAATTTCCCAAATTTTTAACGCCAAATAAAAATGGCCCTGACAAATGTCCGGTACGTCTTTTTCATAAATTAATGTCAAAAAGAACTGAAAATCTTCAAATTGATCGTTTATTTTTGACACCTAATCCATATTGGCAGGAACCTTTATCTAAGGGGTGCTATAAAAATCTCCCGGTAGGACAAAACGAAATAGGAAAATGGACAAAACAAGCGGCCCAAAAGATTGGCTTGAATCCTAACGAAATAGAAATTACAAACCATTCACATCGTTCTTTTGCTGTAACACAACTAGCTAAAAGTGGAGTAGGTGAGCAGCAGTTGTTAAAAATAACAGGACACTCATCTGCAAGTTCCATCAAACCCTACCTACAACTTGACGAAGAGCATCACGCAACCGTAATCAACAACTTAAGAGGAGACACTGTTTCATCCTCTTCATCTTAAGGAAATTGTACAATTACCTACAATAATTGCACCATTACAAACAACAGTTGTAAATATTCTTAATTGTTTAATAAAATACTTAAATACTTGTTTAACATTTTGCGACATAGTTTAAAAAATAATCAGGCACTCATATTTGTTGCTATTAAGAAATCCCACTCGTGGACTTTGTCCACTCGTGAGATTTCTATAGGAACAAAGATTCGTGCATCTAGTTAAAATTATCAAAAAAATTATCACCACTTATGTAATTACTGTTGAATATCTAACAATATATCCAAATTCTTTTGATCGAATAAAATGCGTTTCCTACCAGATTTAGGAATATCTGTGACCTTTCCAAATTCACGAAGTTTGTTATCTATTCTACTAACCGTAGACTGAGAAATGCGCATACCTGCCTCTGCGTTCTTGTTTTATCACCACATCCTAATAATATCAAAATTTCAATTTTTTGGGTAACCGAAAGACCCATTGTTAACATAATGATCAACTTGACAGTCAGCGATAAATAACTAGAATGATAAGTTTGCACAGATGTAGCAAATAAATAACTTCAAATGTATAATTTTTTCTGATATGTAAGAAGAAACCCTTTTTACTTCTTTCTTTTTGTTGGGTATTTTGCCACCTGCGTATCAGAAAAAACTATACATTTAAATTCAATAGTTATAACACAAGATCAATTAGAAAAGTCAGATTTGGCAGATATTTGGCACATAGGCATGGTTTAGGATACATTTGATTGTATAGATTTCAAATACATTTCAAAATTTTCAAATTTAATTTTCTTAATGTAGAATATACCAAATTCAAAAAACCTTATATTGCTGGATAGAGACTTAAAAACCCTTTCAAATGAGCAGGGGTTGCTGTCACTCCAAGAGGGCTGAAGGGGAAGGTATAAAATTATGCTTAAAAATGTCATTTTAGAATAAAAAATTGACGTGTTTCAAGATTTTACTCATAAATTGTAAATTACGTAGAAAATGAATTTAACCGTTACTTATGGACCACACTTTATAATAATTTCTGTAATCTCCTACACACATTCTAAAATACTTACAAACTACAATGAAAACACCCATATGAAATCCACAATTTTAATAGAATTGTTAATTCCAATCTTTTTGTATTGTAATGGCCAATCAGGAAGCTTTATTTAAATAATTTTTCTACACCAACAACTTGTTATACCTCGTTTTAAATAGCAGCCCTTAAAAATGTTTGTGTCTTCCACAGCTTTGTGTTCTTCTTCCTGAATTAGTATGTTGTAAGTTAAACACATCAGTGATTTCTGGTGATCTTTAAAATTGTGAAGAATATTAACTCAATCTGTGTACCATAGCTATTATATGATTATTTTCATCTAATCTCATTTTCACTGACTCTTTCTATTAATTCTAAAATGTCTCTCCTTGTTTTATAGTTGTAGCTATTTAAAACACTCCTGAGTTTTTTCTCTGTCTAGGACGTTTCAGCGCCGCCGGTTCATCGCCGCCGTTTCATCGCCGCCGTTCCATCGCCAGGGCAATTCATCGCCGGCCGATTTACCGCCCGCCAGTTCATCGCCAGTTATAGTAAATAGTTATTGTCGTGTATGTGTTTAATATCTGTAGCGTACCATGAAAAGTTTTTATTGCTCCCGGCACTTTCAGTTTATTTTTCAAGAAAAACTCCGTTAACGGTACCTACTAGTACAGTTAATTAATATACGTAAAACACTACAATTAATTAAAAACCAAAACGTAGGTACAGTTCAATAATATTAAATAGATACTCCAGCAAGTCAGTTTATTCGAAAATTGGTAATATTTAAGTCTGCAGGCGATTAATGCGATTTAATTAATTAAAACAATTAATAAAATTGTTCACAAAATGAAAAAGTATATTTTGAGATTTCATATTTAAATATTTATTTAAAAATTATTTATTATTCAATTAACGGACTATAATTATTAAAAAAGATACAGTTAAATAATATAATACATTATGCGATTAAACGGCGACCATAAAACTGCCTCGGCGATGAAACGGCGGCGATGAAACGGCTCAGCGAAGAAACGGCGGCGATGAAGCGGCGGCGATGAACCGGTGGCGCTGAAACGTCCTATTCCGGTTTCTTTTAAATGTCTGCATTTTGTGTTTTATCTTCTTCCCTAGGTAACATTGTGGTTCACAGTTTTTCTCTGGTTAGCTATGTTTTTCATTTTATACTATTCCATTGCGGTCTCATTTTATATATCTATTCTTCTTCGTCCTCTAATGCTATTTATTTGGCTCCTTCATCCATTTTCTGTAAGTAATTCTCACTTGGCATTTCCTTTCTACCAACTTCCTGGGTGATCTTTCCTCTCTTCCTTGCCGCCTCCTTTAAATTGTCTTCACATGTGGTTCAGGGTATTTTTATTCTTATTCTCCTTTCTGCGCTCATTTTACGTATTTGTTTGAGATTTCAATCTGGGTAATACGCGTTACGTGCCCGTACCATCTCAGTCAGACATTTAATCTAGTTCAATTCTTATGGTTTGGTTTCTGATTCTATCTCTCCTAGTTTTCTTCAATACTCTTTGTAATTAGTCCATTTTTGATGCTGTTATGTATGATCTTTGTTTATCCCTTACAGGCCTACAGCCCAAGATTCAGTTCCGTATAGTAATTCTTTATAATTCTAAGTAGTATAACAATTATAAATATTTACTTTCCATGCCAATATTTGATTACTATTCGCTGTACCCTCTGTTATTATAATTTTTTTTGCAACTATCTAGTTACAATCTGCTTCATAAGGCATTAAGCAAGTTTTATACATGGAAAACAATATGAAAAGTGAATAGCCAGTGATGTTAGCTTTTAACTTATTTGTATATAACATCTAGATATATGTATATGGGTACCTACATTTACATCTAGGTTACAATATAAATGGTAAGTCTAGTGTATAGCGTCTCTTCAGTGAACGGATATGCTCACTATTGTCTAGTAAGTTTAATACTAAGCTGTTGGAATGAACTGCTAATTTGTTTAAATATCTTTCATTTTTGTTTCGCTAATGTTGAGGTCAGTGCTTATTTCTGCGTTTGTGATGTAATGCGGCGCATTTGTGACGATTCTTAACATATTTGACTGAAATCGCTCAAGTAGAGTGATGTTGGTTATGAGGCCGTTCCCCATATTTGTATCCCGTATAGCTAGATGGGTTTAAACATAGTATTATAATATATTAGTATTTTGTTCTCCCGTGACAGCGGAGCATTTCGACCAATTAATTAGTAGTAGTTCCTGAGTTTGAAGTTTAATTGCAAGCATTTCTTTCATATATGCGTTCTTTAGGTTACTCCTTTGTCGAGATGGATGCCTAGCTATCTGGCATTTTCAGATGGTGGTATTATGGTTCCATTTAGTGTAACAGGTAGACACACGTCTCTTCGTTTAGTAAATGTAACGCGAACAGATTTTTCTTCATTTACTTTTATACACTATTTGTTGAGCCATTTTTGTATCCGCTCTAGGTTAGATTGGATTCTTAGTGATGCTCTTACGGGGTCTTTATCTGTAGCCACAATCACCGTGTCATCGGCGAACGTTGCTATTAATGTATCCTGGGCAACAGGCCAGTCTGCTGTATATGTAATGTATAATATTGGCCCCAACACGCTCCCTTGTGGGACTACTGATTTTATCGGCATCAAGTTTGTCTATTCTTCTTCATACCTCACTTGAAAATATCTTATTTATTATTACAATTCGAAACAAGTCTTATTAATAATAACAATTAAAAATAGATGATTCGTTTGTAGTTTGACTACTTTGAGAATTACAGTCATGTAATTGAGTATATTAAATGATTTTAATGGAATTTGAACTTTAAGAATTTAATACAAGAATTAAAAAAAGCTCTGAAGTAGACATATCATATTTTCATTTACCGACTACTTTAGTATTATCTACCTATGTACGTACAAAATCTGAATATTCTGCTACCTTTTGTATGAAATTAAATATATTAAGAAGCGCAACTAAGTTTCTCTTATCTAATCGTACAGAGGGATCTATCTATCTATTTTCTGGAAAAACAGACGCGAATACTATCACAGAAGGTTATAGTTATAAAAATAAAGCATCACGGCCTGGTATTGTTTTAATTGATTAAAAATCAAACATGATTTAAAGACCTTAAGTAAGTCAAATTAAAGACCAACAGAAAACTATCGTACAATTTACAACATTCCTTTTCATCACACCATTGCTGAAAGGTACTAAAATACTACACTGTGAAAGATGTCGTTCTCCCAGGTCAGTGACATTTCCGGATTTTCATATGTGTAAGTATGTGATTTTTCAATCTCCAAGCTTGTTTTTATCAAACGTTTTCATGATAATGAGCTCTGCTTTCAGCTCTTTAACGGGATATTATGTATTACTGAAACAACTATAAAGTTTTTACCTGTCTAATAACCAAGCTCGTAAAGCTTTCAGGTTGCTTTTAAAAGTTGAGTTTCCCAAATAGCTTTCAAGCCATTGAATAATTACAGAAAACAAAATACTGTTTAAAGTGGACGTAACTTTTAGACAATTATGGATGACCTATTTCTTAAAATTTTGAAATTTTCTCATTCATTCTAAAAATATTCCTGTGAATAATAACTAAAATATCTACAAAATTTAATTCCTGTGATTCTAACTTAAATAGGTTTACTTAGCAACAAAGTAATATTGCAAAAGACATTAGTTATAGGAATTTACCAAAGATAATGTCTTCCGTGTTAAGCAGCCGATTGTACGTCGCAAACTTGTTATAATATAAGTAATTCATTAACAGCTTTCTTGTTCCACTCTTGGGCATCGGCCTATTCTCTGCCTTGTGTTCCTCTTTAGCGCTAAGGTAGAAACACGGGGGACCTACAGTTTAACGTCGACTCGAAGCGACAGATAATCCAGAGAAAGTTTTAATTCACAGTAGCAAACCGGATGAAACATCTGTGTGTGTCGCGTAGTAACACTAGGGTTTCGAACCCAAGCCAGAATCGACGTCTTGCTCAGAAGGCGAATGCTTTGTCAACTCGGCTACTACTACACTTAATAATAAGCAATATGTGATATGGTAAATATCTTTTTCCCAAAGGATAACGAGAAAAACTCTAAAGTTTGTGAAACCGAATTTTCCTTGTTTTAATACACCCTATATATATTTCTAATTAATACGCGTTTGCATAATTTTTTTATAAAATAATGAATGGATCTGGTACTTTGTTCTCACTCTCTCTTATAAGAGAGGCAGTTTAGATCTTTCCAGCCTGCCCATGGTAACTAAGTAGTTAAGATATTAATTTTTAAAATTATCGATTCTTAATATTATGTGTCATAACAAGTAAAATTTGGTTTACTTGCTGTTCGTCGCATAAAAGTTATACATTTTTCTTGTACACATAGAAGATGAGCGCTTTGAGTAGAGTATAATCATTCAATTTTTGATGCTGAAACGCTCTACTGGAATGGAAATTGAAGAACGATTCTGCAAAATATCTACGGCACGAATATAATCTTCTACGCACAGGTAATTTTTTTAGGCACTTGGTCTGCATCAAGAAAGAAAATCTATAAAGTCCAGATTAGAAACACAAATATAAGTGACCACGGACACAAAAAGAAACGGTTCTTGCTAATAGCTGAATTGAAGTTATAGAAGAGGCTGCAGGATTTGCTGTTTTTCTGATAGCAGAGAATGGATTCTGAGTACTTATTTTTTTAGGTTCAAAATAGATGCAAGAAGGGCGCTTCCTGTTTTCGATAAGAGACGTAGTTATCATTTTTCGATAAAAAAATCTGGCCCGATGGAACGGCAATAATGACAAATTCTCAACCACTTAGGAGCACAAACAAGGAATGTCTGCAAGCATGGTGCTAACAAACGTTTCTGTTTTCGATAAGAATAGAACTAGTCAATGATCGATTAAAGATCTTACCCTATGGAACAGCTATAATGAACAATTTTCGAACCGTACCGTAACCGCTATGAAACATGGATGCACTGGACCACAAACAGGAAATGGGTGCTAGAAGGTTGCTGGCAGACCTTTCTATTTTTGATAAGAATAGAACTAGTCACTGATCGATGAAAAATCTTACCCTACGAAACAGCTATAATGAACAATTTTCGAACCGTACTGCAACCGCTGTTGAAACATGGATGAGCTGGTAGGACCCTGGAGCACAAACAGGAAATGGGTGCAAGAAGGGTGCTTGCAAACGGTTCTATTTTCGATGAGAATAGAACTAGCCAATGATCGATGAAAGATCTTACCCTATAGAACAAACAGGAAATGGGTACAAGAAGGATGCTGGCAAATGTTTCTATTTTCGATAAGAATAGAACTAGTCAATGATCCATGAAAAATATTACCCTAGGGAACAGCTATAGTGAACAATTTTTGCATCGCACTGCAACCGCTGATGAAACATGGATGCACTGGAGCGCAAACAGGAAATGGGTGCGAGAAGGGTGCTGGCAAATGATTCTATTTTCGATAAGAATAGAACTAGTCAATGATCGATGGAAAATATTACCCTATGGAACAGCTATAATGAACAATTTTCGAACTGTACTGCAGCCGCAGATGAAACATGGATGCACTGGTAGGATTCTGGAGCACAAAGAGGAAATGGGAGCAAGAAGGATGCTGGCAAGCGTTTCTATTTTCGATAAGTATAGAACTAGTCAAAGATAGAAGAAAACTCTTACTCTATGGAATGAACAATTTTCGAACCGTACTGCAACCGCTGCTGAAACATGGATGAGCTGGTAGGACCCTGGAGCACAAACAGGAAATGGGTGCAAGAAGGGTGCTTGCAAAACGGTTCTATTTTTGATAAGAATAGAACTAGCCAATGATCGATGAAAGATCTTACCCTATAGAACAAACAGGAAATGGGTACAAGAAGGATGCTGGCAAATGTTTCTATTTTCGATAAGAATAGAACTAGTCAATGATCGATGAAAAATATTACCCTAGGGAACAGCTATAATGAACAATTTTTGCATCGCACTGCAACCGCTGATGAAACATGGATGCACTGGTAGGACCCTGGAGCGCAATCAGGAAATGGGTGCGAGAAGGGTGCTGGCAAACGATTCTATTTTCAATAAGAATAGAACTAGTCAATGACCGATGAAAAATATTACCCTATGGAATAGCTACAAATCACAATTTTCGAACCGTACTGCAACTGCCGATGAAACATGGATGCACTGGTAGGACCCTGAAACACAAACAGCAAATAGGTGCAAGAAGCGTGCTGGCAAACGGTTCTATTTTCGATAAGAATAGAACTAGTCAATGATCGACGAAATATCTTGCGCTATAGAGCAGTTATAATAACAAATCCTTGAACCACAATGCAATCGCTGATAAAACATGGATGCGTTGGTAGGAGAACAACCAGGAAATGGGTGCAAGAAGGGTGCTGACAAACGTTTCTATCTTCGGTAAGAATAGAACTAGACAAATGATCGATGGAAAATCTTAACCTATGGAACAGCTATAATAAACAATTTTCGAACCGTACTGCAACCGTTGATGAAACATGGATGCATCGGTAGGAGGACAAATAGGAAATGGGTGGAAGAAGGCTGCTGGCAAACGGTTCTATTTTCGATAAGAATAGAACTAGTCAATGATCGATGAAAAATCTTGCGCTATAGAGCAGCAATAATAAGAAATTATTGAACCACAATGCAACCGCTGATAAAGCATGTATGTACGGGTAGGATCTGGGCCACAAACAGGGATCCGTGCAAGAAAAACATTAATATTTTTCGACGCCAAGAAAATGTCGATCCTATCCAGGTAAAATAGTGGCGTCAATTTATGGAGATAGCGAAGAAATGCTTTTAGTCGATTACTTCTGACTAAAAGCCATACTCTCTAGAAAACTACTTATTTCCTAATGCTGATAGAAGTTCCATTTGTTGGTGCACGTCTAATACCATTTTTATCCGAAAATTGCGGCGGTCTCAAGCACAAACAGATTTTCCCATCCAGTGTTATTCAAAGCAAGTCATTAGCAGTTCTACAACTCTGGGTGGGCTTTGGTATCTTTAACGATGTAGTCGTATTCTTTGCGATACGCAATGACCTAGTCCAGTTTCTTATTTCGAAGGTTGCTAGATCTTGTAGTACGTTATTAGCTTTCACCTATCATAAGCCTTGGTATTCTGCGGTTTTACAGTCTGTAGATATGCCCGAATCACTGAATTCTGTGGGGTTTATATACGGCAATATGGCCACTCCTGTATCACTCTATCTATTTGACTGTTCATTAAAATAATCTACGCACCACGTTCTTTCAACTAGATAAAGAACCCTTTTAAAATCGATGAAGATCATTGATGTTGGTATCACACATGCGTCACATTTTTCCAATGTTTGTATTATTGTATGTATACTGCCGCTTGTTGATCTGTTTCTACGAAATTTGTTAGCATGGATTGTGATTATATTTCCAATATATAGTTGTGGCCCCATATTTATTAAGTTTTTTAGTATTTTGTAACACGTGTTCAACAAGATTATTCCTTTACAGTTGTCATATATTGACTTGTCCACTTTTTTGTGTATTGGTATGATGACCCCTTCTTGCAATTTGTTCTACCGTTTCTAAATTTTTGTATACGGTCTCTATAATTTTCTGAAATCTTTGATATAAACTTTGTTAGCCGTTCTTAATTAATTCAGTGGTTGTGTTATGTTGCCCTATATGTGTTGTTCCAGAGATATTTTCCAATTCCACATTGTATATTTATCTGGCAAATTTTAGGGTAATTTAATATGCAAACTGCACGAACAAATTAAGGAAAAGTCGCAGGAACGTAACAAAAAAAATATGTTTGCAGAGTTTGGAATTGTTGAAATTTCATTACAAGAAGTGTAGAAGTGTTCCTGTAGATTATATTAAAAAATACAAAGTTATCGTTACTCTAACCTATTTAGGTCGGAAAATTTTGGAACTCCCCTCGTAAATATAATTAAAACAATGTAAGAGTTTCGCAAAAAATAAATCCGCTTCTTATTTAGCAGATGAACTCCATCAAGTAATCTGTTCGTGTTCGTGGATGTTGCATTCTTATTCTATTGGGCAATAAAATATGAAAATAGTAGGAAATAATAGTAGCGATAGCGTGTTAAAATATAAATCTAATTAAATGAAGCTCGGCAATACATAGATATATTTTATTAGCAATTGCAACGGATATGAATGCGTACGCTTGTGCTCTGCATGTGTTTAAACCTCCTCATAATGTATACAGAGAAAACAGAATTATCCATAAATTCTACTGCTTCAATATGCGGCACAAATAATATTGTGGGATTTGTTGAACTGTAAAATATTATACGCCGTGTTGTTTTGAGCTAGCGTAGTTCGAGATTGAAGCATAATATTGACTGAGACTTTCCAATGTGTGCGTCCGTCTTCAGCTATGTGTCAACACTCCCTTCCTCATCCTTTCAGCTTTTCTTTTTATTTATTCTGCTATCCCTCTATCACTTTATTAACGGTGTTTTATTTCATATCAACGATGCACATTATCCACGTGAGAGCGTTATGCGAGGGTAACTTTAAGTCAGGGAAAACTTTCTGCTGCAAAATATTTCACAATAATCCTTTTGTAACGCGATTTATCCTAAATCCGCTAGTGGTGATAAATTTCCTGTAAAGCAATAATAAAATAACATTTTGGTGATTAGCCTGAGTTGAGTATCAACAACGAGTGCGGTTAGATAAAGCAGTTTCAAACGATCTTATTAAATCAGCACTTGCAGTAACGCACCGCATCAAAGGGATTATATGTCAAAGCATTCTATAGATAAGTGTTTCCGCAAAGTTAATTACACTGCGTTGAGTAGTCAGTCCACTGGCTCCTTGTAGATTTTCCAGTACAACTAATATGTTTCCAACAATGCAGTCTTACCCTTCAAACAAAGCTAACAGAATCCACTACAATGAATTAGTGGAAGGGAGGGGAAGCTACAGTAACATGTGAAAAATAAAAGAAATTATTTGCAGGTGTTCTTAGATCAGAAATCCGTAATTTATGCTTATAATAATTAAAGATATTATCACATCACAGTATTCTTAACTCTGAATATATTTTCACTTGTCCCCTCAGCTTACGTTAAATAAAGACAATATAATATATCATTTTTGTTAAGCAATATCTGTAATTATACAATACTTAAGCTCGATAATAATTAATGTTGCCAGGGTTTAAGCATTGGACGTACAGATATTCCCATTTATAAATTAAACAGAAATTTGTTACAATTTACAATTCATTCACTGAAACATAATCAAATTGAAAGTTACAGTTCACACCATATAATTAAAAATTAAATTTGAGGGCTCTAGACTGGAAGAACCGTAAAAGATTGTAGTAGTATTGTTTTACATTTCAATGTATTTCCGATTACAAACTTACTCACACAAAGTCACGGTTCACTGAAATTAGAAGAAAAACATTCTCTGTTTTAATTTGAGTAATTACTAAAACATGAAATTGTGAATATTATGTTGCCTTTATTTCATTTATTATACAGGATGTGTATAAATTAACGAAAAAGCTACGCGTAGCGATGTTCTTGGTAAAAGCCTAATACTAAAATGCTCTACCATGCTTCCTGCTTCTACACGAGGTCCCCAAAGTTTAGACATCCGGTCTTTTAATATAACGCATTAATAGATATCTGCCGATAGAAAAAAGCTGTAATTTAGGAAAAAAAATTGTGAATATTATTTTTCCGTAGATCTGTCTCAAAAGATTGTTTTTAACATTCCATTATTAACTTATTTTCATAAAAAATACATATTAAATTTTTGTAAATCAATAAGAATTCTCCATGGTATTGTCAAATTTTGATAGCACAAAATCAAATTCTTTTGATTTGCTCGATCTAATTTTGTGTTATTTCTAATTATTCGTATAGATTTTATTTGTTCCTGTGTCTGTGTTTTTTTTATTATCTTATTACGTTCACTTAATTTTTTTTTGACAATTTGTAAATTTGCAATCTACTTCCATACAGAGTATTAAGTAAATGTTTTGCATGCGTTATATTTGTAAGGGTATCATCCACTGATGTTTCCCCTTGTAGATTCTGATTTCTTCGTTACGCCAGGTCTTGGGGCCACGTTCTACGTAGTCTTCTCACAATGGGATCTCTGTTGTATAATTGCTTTATTAAGTCGTTCTCATTGTATGTTACTTGGTCTTTGTATTTGGTAGCAATTTGCTGAATCTCTTCCGCGACAGAGGGAATTTTCAGATCATTATGGAGCATCTGGTTGCTGATGTACCACGGGGCGTCCGCTATGTTCTCAACACTTTGGACTGGAATATTTGCGTGATATTTAGGTTTGTTGACTTGACGCATTCCCATAACTGGAGCCCATATGTCCATATTGGTTTAACCATAGCTTTATATAACAATAGCTTGTTACTTAAAGAGAGTTTGGATGTTCGACCGACATGAGAATACATTTGTCGAAATTTGACATCCATCTGTCATCCAGGTGAGTCTTTGGTCCAGGATGAGTCCCAGGCATTTCGCTTCCGTTTTAGTAGATACAGGTACGTCATTAATTGTTACAGGTGGGTAAGTGTTGTGCTTGGTGGTAAATGTAACTTGGACTGATTTTGTTTGGTTGACCATTGTTCTCCATCTGTTGTACCGTTTGGTGAGGAGCTCCAGATGAACTTGTTGATATTCGCAAGCCAACATTGGGTTTTCACTTACAGATAATGCGGCTACGTCGTCGGAAAATTAGGCAATTGTAGTGTTATTTGTTTGGAGTATATCGGCAATGTAAATGAGGAATAGGAGAGGTCCAAGAACACTACCTTGGGGGACACCTGATTCGATAGAATGGAAGTTGGATTGGCAGTCATTATGTCTTACCGAGAAGGTTCTGTCTGTTAAGTAAGATTTTAAAAGGAGATAAACATTGCTGCACAATGTGCTTCTTATTTTGTAGAGAAGACCCGCGTGCCACACCTTATCAAATGTCTGTGAAATATCAATCAAAATACTGCATTACAGAATTTCTTGTCTTCTATACTCTTGGCAATTACGTTGACTACCCTATGAACCTATTGAATTGTGGAGTGACGTGCACAGAATCTGAACTGATGATTAGGTAGTAGTGTCTGGGAGTCATGTTCTTCATAGATTCTTTTCAGTAGGAGCCGTTCGAATACTTTGATGTTGGTTCGTGCGGTGGTTCTTGCGGCTTGTGGATCATGATGATTTCAACGTATTTCGATATTTTGGGAAAGCAGGATAAACTTAACATGCGGTTAAAGATGACTGTTATTATGTGATAACCTGGAGCCTTACGTATGTGTATTTTATGTATGTCTTTCTTGACTTCTACTGGCAAGAAGGGTTTTATGGGAAGAGACTTTTGGGATGCTATATCGATAAAGTCTTCTACTTCGTTGTTAATGCCACCTGGTTCGGGTTTAAACACTTCAGTTAGATGCGCTGTAAAAGTATCAGCCTTGTTTTTGTCGGTGCGCGCCTATTCACCATTAAGTTTACGGATTGAATGTACGGGTAGCTGGGGTCTTTTCAGTTTTCTTGTTGCCTTCCACAGCGTGTGGTAATCTGAGGTTAAATTGGAGATGCATTGTTTGAAGGTATTGTTTTTGGCTTCTTTGAACGCTGTTTTTAATTCTCTGGATAGCTTATTGTAATTATGTTGTTCAGCAATGCTTCTTGACCTTTGCCATAGTTTTTCTAGCTGTGCGTTTCTGAGCGATTAGTTGACGGATGTGCAGCGGTATGCTGATAGTATTGGTGGTATTTTGGTCAATCTGGGGGTTGGAGCGTCAGCCTGCCTCTTGCATTAATCTAACAAAATATTGCGCTGCTTCATCTAGATCGTCAGGGGATTTTATTCGTAACTTGAGATTTATGTTTGCTTCAATGTAATCTTGAAAATTATTCTAGTCAGAATTTTTTGAGGTTAACTTAGGAGTAGACGACTTATTGCCGACAGTTGTGCTGATGCTGACGGTGGCTGGGGTATGGTCAGATGAAAGATCAAGGTTATATTCTACTATACACTTCCTTCTGGGGATTCCATTTGTTATAAAGAAGTCAAGTAGGTCGGAGAGCTTCCTAGGGTCTGTCGGCCAATTAGGGGGAACTCCGTTAGTAAGATGGTACATTCACTTGTAATGAACTTTACGTCCAATGAAGAGGCTGGTATGTACATGGCATACGGTTTCCTTAACGGAAATGCTAACATGGCAGCACAAGAACACCGGGAAAGTTTTTCAAGCTGGAGGCATCCTAGAGCAAATATATTTCGAAGTTTTGACCAACATGAAACTGGTTCCTTTGTCCAAATAAATGCGAACGGTGGTCGACCAAGGCAAAGGCGCACAATATAACTGGAAGAGCAAATTTTAGACGCAACACGCCAAGATGCCTCTGTGAGTACCCGGTAATTAGCTGCAACATTACATATCCCCAGTAGCAAGCTCGTACATGTGGTTCTACGAGAAAACTTTCTTTATCCATATTATGTTTGCAAAGCTCAGCCCCTCTATGAAAATGATAACGTATAATTATTGAATTTTTGCTACTCCGATAAAATTCGTGACAATGGCGACTTTTTATGACGTATTCTTTGGAGCGATGCGTACATGTTTACCATAGATGGCGTGTTTAATATGCATGACGCTCACTATTGGGGTGAGGTAAACCCAGACGAATTTCGTGAATATGGTCACCAAAGGCGGTTTTCTGTTAACGCATGGCTAGGTGTAATATAAACCACAGGGTTGTTGAACCAAGTTACCTACCAAATCGTCTTAAAGTCTATGAATTCCTCAATGTTTTGGCACAAGGTATTATTGACATTCCGTTGAACATATTACGTAATATGATATACATCCATGAAGGGGCTCCTGCTCATTGGGCCCGTAATGTAGGAGAGTGGTTGGAAGAACACTTCCCACACAGATGGATTGGTCGCAGAGGTCTTATTTCATGGACCACAAGATCACCTGATCTCAATCCTTTAGACTTCTTTGTTAGGGGTTCTATTAAACAGAAATTACACCCGAAATACTGGAGGGAGTAACGCAAACGATACCATGATCATTGGAACTACGGTTACAAGCAAACCGTTTTCAATTCGAACAATTATTAGAAGTAGGTTAGTTTATAGGTAGTTACTTATCGGGCATAGCAACAATACCTATTTGGGTGCAGTGTTGTCAAATGCACATATCTTTAAATGATTCCCAAGAACGCAGAAAGCATAGTAAAACATTTTAGTATTAAGATTTTCGATTAAGTGTTTTACTAAGAACAGCGCCACCTGTGGTTTTTCGTTAATTTATACACACCCTGTATAGGTGTAATATCGGAAAGTTTGCCTAAGAAGATTCACACCGATCTAGCAATTCCAAATAAATGTATTGTAATCGAACAAGTCTCAATTTAGAAGGCTGTAACTCCGTATCCGAATATTTTTGTATTTAAGAAAGTTGGGTTACATCGTCCTATTGTTGTCTCAGCTATATGGGGTAGCATTTTTTACAGACCTTTCAGTTACATATGTACTGAGGACAATTAAGATAACACATTCTCGAGGGCAAAGTACTTTTCGTCCGGCTAAAGTGAAAATGTCCCTAAGCATACACACAGGGATCTCAGTGGGGTAGTGCAAATAAGCGCTGTGACTAGAGACACCTTCTATAATTTAGGACATTGGTATTACAGCAACCAACAAAAAGGGAATAAATATGGACATGAATTGGACGACTACTACTTGAACCAGACTATTGCAGAAGGAATTGTACTGATCAACTAAGAAGCCTGGGAAGTAATCAAAAAACAAGTACAAGTACTCGAGCTGGATGCGCTGAGAAGAAGCTGCAGAGTGTCAAAACTTGAACATATTCCCAAAAGAATTATCAAGGAAAAAATGGAAATGGAAGAGCATATAATAGATACAATAAAGAGGAAAAGACTAGTGGACATCTAAACCGCATGGAAGAAATTAGATGGCCACAGAAAATTTGGAAATGGTTCCTCGCCGCAAGAGGAAGAAAGGTCGACCCCGAAGGATCTGGGGGCAAGCAGTGCAAGAGGCATTCTCAAGTAGGCAGTTAGCTCAGGAAGACCCTCAAGATAGAAATATTTGGCATATTGGACGCGGGAAACGACGAATGCTGTAATAAATCCGCTACATTATTATTATTAGAAATATCGGACCTTTTTTGGCAAACACTATGAATCCATAGCTTCTTCTTTTTTATCCTTTTCTCTTCTTGTTCCAATACTGCAACTAAGAAAAACACTCCTTTATCTTAGAAATACTTGTTTTATATTGTCATATATATGGACACCGGTATACAACCGTGATACAGCATTTGTGTGGACCTTGATGTATACCGCTGCCGGACCAGCGGCAAATACATTTTGCTGATATATGTGAACGCACAAGAAAAACAAAATTTCGTTGCGTACGGTTTGTGTGACTCTGATAAGTGCGCGATTATCTTTAGAGTGTACAATAAGCTAAGTACTTTAGTGCACGAAATGCTTGGAAAACTGCGTCTTAGATCTGGCCCTCAAAACAATAAACAATTTCTTAAATTAATTGAATTGTCAAAGGTGACAGTCGAATTTTGTCCCGTTATTATTATTCTTAAATATGTTTAGTTTTTGTGATGTTTCTATTAGCGGTCGTCAAAAAAACATTATATACACATCAGGTGAAAATTGATATTTTTGTATTGCATGCATTTTTCTATCTTCATGTGTAATATACTATTGTAACGTAATTTGCATTTCTAAGGTAAATAATCATAGAACGACTGATAGTCTTTCTGGCTACACCTGTCATACTTTCACATTGTCAATTTACCTGTTGTTCATGTATATCCTAGAAACAGCGACAGATTAATTTTAAATTGAAACCCGAAAAACCATGGGAATGAGTCCATGCAAAAAAGTTACAAATTAAATAATAAAAAATTTATAATGTTAATCTATCACAAACGCAATTTTGTACATATTGTGCGCATAATATAAGCAGATTAAATGCATGATGTAAAAAAATGCATATATTGACATATTATTTCATTAATCAGTTTGCTAATATATTAATATATTATACCTACTTAATTGTCAGAATGGTGAAAGTTATTAACAAAGTTACTATACTGCAAATTGTGAAAGCTTTCAACCATTATAAAGGAGATAGGCCTGACTTCACACGAATTACGATTATAAATCGATTAATTGAAATATTTGGGGTAAGCATGTATTATATCTTAAATATGCAATTGCAAATTACTTATAATTTTAGGTGTCTGAGCGTTCTATAAGGGACATTTTATCACAAGGACGTTTTGAAATCTTCCATTTGTAGTATACGCGCTAAGACGGAGGTTTTCTTAAATGACACGTTTAGAAAAGAGTTGCAACGACAAATTTGGCCGTATCATCTGAAGAATGAACATTTTACTATCGACAAACTCTTGGCTGACTCTCGCGAAAATTTGGAATGCAAGGGGGACAGGACTACTTTATTCAAAATTATTGAATTAATGGGTTACAAACACAAAATGGTGAATGGACGCAAAATTTTATGTGAACAAAAACACGTCGTTGGATCCAAAATTAAATTTTTGAGACAATTTCTCCAATATCAAAATTCTAGTGAAAATTTGACATTCGTAGACGAAACGTGGATCTACCAAAATGGATCGCGAGTCGTCAATGGGTACACGAAACCGATCTTAAAAGTAACCCAGCCAAAATTAAAAGTGAGGGGAAGAGGTTCACGATTTTGAATGCGGGATGTAATTTAGGCTTTTTGGAAGGGTGCGACATGTTACTCTTATATCATACACATTTACATGGATGTGACAACAGATTGTAAAGTGTGTTGTAAAGATATCACAGACAAACTATTTTCGTTCCTTCTCTTCCTAATACAAATAAATCATATCTACCCATCTTTCTCTGTACCCTTATGCAATCTACGCATGCGCTCACGCGTGATGTACGGCGGGAAATTTAAATATGTAGTAAATATAACTAATATAAACCAGTGCAATTATCGCAGTCTTTTAAATCTTGCGATAAAATCATTCTTACCATTTTTCAAAATTAATTATTTGACACCTCTATAACGTCAAATATTTATTAAATAAATAATAAAGTAAAAAATACAGT